>JANHFP010003185.1:120075-130296 GCA_032468135.1 Calamaria suluensis | reverse complement strand
ATGCCAAGATGAACTCTGGCTGCAGTCCAAAGGTAATCATAGATAACATGAACAAAATTGGCTTAGGAAATCTTACCCAGGAGGACAAGGTCAGTGGGAAGCTATAACCGCAAATTCAGCCTTTGACTCTTTGTAATCTCAAACTGGCTTAAGTTTTAAAGGTTTCAGCTCAGCTGCGTGTCATTCCTCATTTCTTCCTGAGTAGTCCTTTTTTCTAACACTCTCTTGTCCTTATGTCTCTGTCTTGGTTCAGGTGAGGGAGCTGCTCCCAGTTCCTCCTCTGAACTTCCCCTCTCTGGCTCCGCCCCTAGCTCACGGGATCCAGCCTGGACCTGCTCTTCCCCATTCTCACCTTCAGCTCCAGCCTCCCCCTCACTGCTCTCTGCCAGCTGTTCCTCCTTGGCCTCTGAGTCGAACGCTGACAGAGGCATGACATATAGTGTGAAAACAATTGCCGATAATTTTCAACTCAGAGCTTTAATCTTTATCATCAGCCTATAAAAAAAAACCCATCTTACACAAAACCTCCCATAATGAAGATGATCCATGATGTGATACACATGTTTTTATGAAATGCAAAGGTTGACAATACTTTTCCTTATGGTGGTCCGTGAACTGCCTTTAACGAATTCATCAAAGTTTCTAATGAGAAAGCCTTCACTTGATGGTCTTCCATTTCATTCTTGATCCCACAAATCAGCTGTTCCCAGTCAGCCATCTTTAAACCTTTTGGCCCACCAATGCGCAACACTCACATCAACATAGTTGTTACCTTAAACAATCTGGATTCAGTAGTGAGCGGGACTCCTTCAGTAGTCAAAAATGTAATAACATTGTTAAGTCCTCTACTTAACAAACATCACATTGCTTAAAGCACACCAATGAATATTCACTTCAGGCTTCCCTTCCACAAGGAATAAGTTACAAAACCTTTTCTCACAGCAATTTCCCAACAACTGAAGTGAAAGAACACTCCCAAACTAGTATGTCAGCAATGCCAATGGGTTAATACCTTACAACACTGAAGGCATTATGTTCTCTCAACCCTTGTAGATAAATGGCAGTGTTTCAAATAAATTTCATAACATAATATATTGTTTTATCTCACATCTATATGACTTATTGGTCTTTTGGATTACTGATGAAGACAAATCATTATGACATAATTGGAGGTGTATTGTGTACCTGAAATACGGTGGTTTGTTTCACAAGTCATAATTTCGTTTGGAGTCCTCTGCTACCCACTTGCTCCCTCTTCACTCTGTGTAACGGAAACAGGTTGGTAGAAGTAGCTGCTCTGATAATGCACGGCTCAGTCTTCGAATGAAAAACTCTCGGCTGTAATTTACATGCCAAGCTTGCAGACAGACTGTCTGAGCATGGGAAGAATGCCTTTAGGCTAAAGCTGGCACAAAAGACCAAAGAAGGATGTGCCTGTGGTAATAAGCAGAGATGACTTTAATCCACGGCTAGGTTCATAACAAGTTATGGCACACATACGGCGTGGAAAACTGACATGAAATTGGGAATAGATCATCTATTCATATTGCTTTGTGCTGTACAATTTCTGTTCCTTCCAATTTTAACGCCTCTTGTTTCTCAGCCTGATGTACTGATTTACTTAATGATTGTGTGATCTCAGGCTTATACTAATATGTGGCTCAGGCCCATCTTAATATGTGGACATGCATCATCTTCTCATCTTTCCTACCACATTCGCCAATTGGTATCATATGATTTATCATTTCTTGCAGTATCTTATGATTAATGATTGTAAATATGATCTATGACCTATCACTTTGTTGTTGGTATGTACACTGAGAGCTTATGTGCCAGAGACAAATTAATTGTGTGTCCAATCACACTTGGCCAAAAAAGAATTCTGTTCTGTTCTGTTCTATTCTATTCCAAAGGGAAACTGGAAGTGCAATTCCATTCATTTGAAATATATTTTACATGTGCCTCATCATTCTGAATTCTTGCTGGAAAGAAAGGTTTTTAGATTTGTAAATATGAAGACATGTGTAGTGTATCTAATTCATCAACACCTGTTTGGAGGTTAAAATAGATTGAGGAATTAAGTATCCTCTTCCTGCATCTCTCCCTTTCCCAACCCCCAAATTAAACCATAGTGAAGAGATACATTAACACTTCAACATTTTGAATTCAAACAAATTGAGGTCAAGGTGATTAAACCAACTTTTCAGAACAGTTTTGACACAATTGCACAATCTGGATGGGGTAACAGCAACCCTGTTTTGAGTTCAGAGCAGGTGTTTTTAGCTTGATTGATGCTTTTACATGGAACATTTTCAGAATAGCTTTTTCAAACTCCAGTCAGAGAGTTTCAGATTTGAAACAGTTGGAAATGTATTAATTAAATGGATGAGCTGTGGTGGCACAGTGGTTAGAGTGCATTACTGCAGGCTACTTCTGCTGGCTGCTGGCTGCCAGCTGCCTGCAATTTGGCAGTTCAAATCTTACCAGGCTCAGGATTCATCAGCCTTCCATCCTTCCAAGGTGGGTAAAATGAGGAGCCAAATTGTTGGGGGCAACATGCTCTGCAAAATGCTTAGAGAAAGCTGTAAAGCAGTATATAAGTCTAAGTGCTATTGCTATTAAGCTTGGGATATTTTACATTTGAAATATTTTGCATATTCCTAGTTGGTACCAATATGAACTGTAAAGAAAATTGAGCAGATTTCCCGGTTATTCCAGAATTAGCCACAATTCAATTGTTCCAGTGGTGGTACTCAGCCAGTTCTATCTGGTTCGGCCATGAAAGTAAGTGAATACCACCCCTGGTTTGTTCATAATATTCACACTGTCTATTGTCACTGCTAATATGCCCTTGAATTGTCATTCATTTGAAAACATTTATTGTAAAGTAGTCAAGGGACAAAAGTGTATTTGGCTATTAATGCATAGATTAGGTTCAGTTCTTTTTTCTTCAGTCAACTTGTCCAACTTTAAGAACTTCTCCACCTTCTTCCACTATTATGGAATGAACAGGGGGATTAAAAAATAAACATCTGTACAGTACAGTACAGTACTGCCACTACCATGGTAGAGGATGAAACACGGGAGTAAATTTCCAGATAGTTTAGCTACTTGATACTGTAACATCTATCCATCCAAGATTCACTACACATTGTCTGTTCATTTTCCCACCACCAAACCAGCTTGACTGAGCTTTGGAGTGCCATGAGAGGGATTAATTGATATCCAGTCATACCGGCTATATCGTGTGACTGCCAGAAGTCAGAAACCTGAAGTTACAGGAAGACTATAGGGTTTGTCAGGCTTGTGTAACAAGATGGATTCTCTTTAATTTTCTTCATCTTCAGTAGTGGGCCTGCATTTTGGGCTGGTACCATTATGCTAAGGAAGTGTGAAGTGCCTTGTTCAAAATACTGTAGTTCTTACATAACTGTCCTAAGTGGCAATGGGAACGTCGCTTCTAAACCTATGGGTTCACTGTCATCATGACGCAAAGGGTGTGAGCCATATCAACAAGATTGTACATGCATAATCCCACCCAAAAATATGCACTTGGAAGAAGATCTTGCTTGATAAGAGATATTTTTATTCGTTATGCATTTAGTGTTGCAAGGAAGTTGATACATTTGATATTCCATTGGGAATGTTACTTCTTTTTAACACAGGTTTGGGTTTGTTTGTTTTTTACAAAAAAATACCCATCACACTATTCCCTTGCAAGGTAAATTATGTTATGCATTAGGATAAGAAACAGAAGATAAAGGAATGTAAATATGTGATGAGAAAAATAAAATAAAATATAGATACATATGGCTAACACACCTTTTCATATTTTCCTGTCTTTTCCATCACTTTGGTGCACTTCTTTCTACTTACCTTTGTACTTTAAACATCTCACCTCTTTATTGTTCAGAAGCTCTTCAACTTCATCCAAATAAAATGTTCAGTTGTTCTCCTTCCTTTTTATCCATTCACTCTTTTTTTCAGGTATTTCTTTTGTAATTCAGCCCTCACTAATGTACTACTTCTATATCAGTTGCTCACTGTTGTATGCAAGGCACATTCACTCATCATCCTTTCATTCTTGATGATATCTCTGCTTGTTTTAGCACATGCAGTTCTTTAGTAATCCACCACACTCAGATCTCCATATAACATAGTGGATAAAAGTGTACAGATAATACTCGGCTATTTTCATTTCTTTCAGCAAACATTCATTCTTCAAAACATGCTACCATGTACTTACTACTTTCTACACCAGCATTTGGACATCTTACATTTCTCCATTCCTTTGTCCATTTTAGCATGCCAAATCAATCTACTTGCTCTACTTTTCGTCATTTACATGTAGCTTGCAATTCCATTTTCCCTATAAACCACAACTTCTTTCTTTAATACTTGCTCTAAATCACTCTGGTTTTCAGCCAGCAACAAGGCATCATATGCATACAAAAGAATACACACATTCATATTCCCAATCAACATACTTCAAACTTCACCACGTGTACAGTGCAGAGGTGTTATTCAACAAGTTCTGACCAGTTCTGGAGAACCAGTAGTGGAATTTTTGAGTAGTTCGGAGAACCAATAAATATCACCTCTGACTGGCCCCAGACCCATCTATTCTCTACCTCATGAGTCCCAGCTGATCAGAAGAAAATTGGGATTTTGCAGTATCCTTCCCCTGCCACACCCACCAAGGCACCAAGGCACACCCACAGAACTGGTGACAAAAAAAATTGAATCCCACCATATGTACAGTAGCACGGAGATGGCTTTGAAGAAAACATGCAGCAACATGTTAAACAATTACCTTAATCTGGGATAGGAAGAAAGTGTAAGAAAAATCCTCACGATTGCAATTCCTTTGACTGCCTTTGGTGTAAGAGAAGAGGAAGTTGAACTGTGTCCCACTTTTAAGATTTTCTTACTGTGCTCTATATCCAAGAAGTAGATTTCTACTATTTCTTATGGCATCAGTTTTCTGACCTGATCTATCCTGAAGGGCTAACAGCAGTTATTCCTTCCTCTGAAATTTGAAATGAGAGGAGCAGCTTTCCCCTTTTCTTGAATGATCATATCTGATCCTGACAATTGTGGAAGATTCTGAGTATGGGACAGACCATTATTTGATAATGTCAAGACTGGGTCTTGGAAAAGCATAGATATGGAATAAAAGGAAACAACCAAAAGAAACAAAGGTGAAGACAGATTTGAAGAAACAGAAAGTATGAATCCCATATGAAAAGTATTAGACGCTAGGTTAACAACTGTATTTCTGCTTTTTAAAGTTCCAAACTGATTTATACAATTTAGAAACAAATGCAATTGACCTATGCCATTTGCCACAGTAACATTGAAGTCTTTCACTTTTAAGAAAGGAAATATCTAAATGGATTCTGCTGTTAATACTCATTAGTTACATAACGAGCTGTTTGACAGAGTAGTAATATAACTAAATTCTTGTGCAGTGAAATGGAAACATAAAGCTTATTTCAACAACTAAGTAACAATTTGATATCACTAAATATTCAATTGGGATGCAGTGACTCAGTGGCTAAGATGCTGAGCTTGTTGATTGAAAGGTCAGCAGTTCGAATCCCTAGTGCTGCCGTACAGGGTGAGCTCCCATTACTTGTCCCAGCTTCTGCCAACCTAGCAGTTCAAAAGTATGTAAAAAAATGCAAGTAGAAAAATAGGGACCACCAAAGGTTCCATTGCACCTTTGGCATTGAGTCATACCAGCCACATGACCACGGAGACGTCTTCGAACAGTGCTGGTTCTTTGGCTTTGAAACGGAGATGAGCACCGCCCCCTAGAGCCAGGAATGACTAGCACATATGTGTGAGGGGAACATTTACCTTTAAATATTCAATTGACTGACAATCTGACAAGGTATGGGGGGAAATGCATGTTTGCATATTTTAAAAACGAAGTAGAGAAATGCAACTGAGATAAAAATACACAAAAGGAAATTTGGCACTAAAAAGGCTAATATTAGTGGTTAAAAGAAAAAGTGAACTTTACAAAGTACATTCTCATTCCATTTGATCGGGGTCTCCAAATTTGGCAACTTTAAGAGTTGTGGACTTCAACTCCCAGAATTCTTCAGCCAGCAACGTCCACAAGTCTTAAAGTTGCCAAGTTTGGAAACCACTGCATTTGATGATACCACACTAGAACCAAAATATTCTCCTACAGCTCTATTGGTTGAAATTAATCCTCATGAATCATACTTCTAACTGCACACACAGTACACAGCTTAAAATACAGTACATTATGGTTTGCTCCAAGAGCTATCTTCATAAACTGGTCCCTGTTTGTATATGGCAGTTAAATAATACACAATGGAAGTTATAGCATGAGGTCTTAGCATGAGGCCTTGCTATGTAGCATGAGGCCTTGCCCTTTCATTGAGTGCTCTTCCACTCAAGTCTGAGAAAGTTCGTATTTGGTCCTTTTCTGTATTGTTTTTTCCTGGATCCTCCAGAATTGCTCCAACTCTCCAGCAGATTTTTTTTTTCAGTTCCAGTAAGACAAGATTGTCTAAGTCCTTTTTCGTCTCTCTTTTTATTATTTCTGTTTTGCCGTTTTCTTTCATCTTTAAAAACTTTTTTTTTCTATTTTCTCTTCAGACTCAACCAGTTCACTTTTTACAGATTTAACAGTTTCAGATACCTACTTCCCCACCTCTTCAAATAATTTTTGTAATATTTCTGGATTAATTCCCTTTTCTGTTGGCTCTTCTTATGAATGTCTTCCCTCACCCTGCTTTGTAGCTTTTCTAATGATTGCCATAAAGTAAAAGTAAATTAATTACAAACTTAAATGTAAAAGGCAGACTGTTCTTGCCCTCCCCCCCCTTCACTTTCTTTATGCCCCTGAGGGTTAGTCCATTCTGTCTTTCTGTAATTTTAATGATACAGTCCCTCTCATGTTACACTTATCTTCATATTCTGTAAGTTCTACCAATTATCTTTCTGTTTGATTTCAAACAATCAGTTTATCCACAAAAGGTCTGGTTTGCTTATTTCATTAATTCCATATAATGCCAAAATCACTCTTGCCAAAATCTTTATCTTTCAAATTAATACCATGCCTTTTAATTGTTTATCAGTCAAAAATTGGATTAAGCTCTTTGTTGTTGTTTTAAAAATGTTTGAAAAGTTTTATTTTCCTCTTTATTTAACTTTTTCTAATTCTGGCTGGCTCGCTAAGTTATTTTCTCTGTCCCCCTTTTTTCAAACACTTTTTTTTGATCTGTAAATTGACTATATCCCAAAGTGATTAAGAAATTGAGGGTTGGTAGTACTCAGGAGTGAAATCCAGCAGGTTCTGACAGGTTCTGGAGAACCAGTAGCAGAAATGTTGAGCAGTTCAGAGAACCAGTGGTGTAAGTTTTGAGTAGGTTGGAAAACTGGTAAATGCAACCTCTGGCTGTCCCCAGAATGGGGAGGGAATGGAGATTTTGCAATATTCTTCCCTCAGGAGTGGGGAGGGAATGGGGATTTTGCAAGATTCTTCCCTCAGGAGTGGGAAGGGAATGGGGATTTTGCAGTATCCTTCCTCTGCCATGCCCACCAAGCCACACCCAAGGAACTGGTAGTAAAAAAAATTGGATTTCACCACTGGTAGTACTTTATTTCCTCTCTGTGTAACTAGAGCAAGTGAGCTGTTTTTCCCATGACCCCAAGCCATTCTACTCACCAGAAGACCACAAGACGTCCATCCTTCCTGAGGAGCAACTGTCCAAAGCACAGGTGGACAAGCTCTTATTTTCTCCTTTATCCAGAAAGATTTTTGCCAGCCAGATATCATTGCTGGCTAATGTTCACTTCATTGTGCCATTTCTGCTACTTTGGAGATTGCCGTAGAAACTCACCCAGAGTAAACTCCTAATAATCAACTTTTTCCATTACAATCAGGGTTGGAACACTGCACTGGCTTCAATGAAAACCAAATGATAGAATCCTAGAAAGCTGAATCTTTATTGGATGTTTGCTCCTAAGCCTGTAAAGTAAGGGAGTCCTCTATTCTGGCATTCCTTTAGATTAGAGGAACTCAGGGAGTTCTTTGAAAGCAAAAGAAAAAAGTCCTTTGGGCGGGTGAAAAGATTCTCCCTTCTAGGCTTCAATATCAGTGATGGGTTTCAAACATTTTTACTACCAGTTCTGTGGGTGTGGCTTGGTGGGTGTGGCATGGCTTGGTGGGCATGGCTTGGTGGGCGTGGCAGGAGAAGGATAGTGTAAAATCTCCATTCTCTCCCCACTCTAGGGAAAGGTTCCTGCAAAATCACCATTTCCTCCTGATCAGCTCAAAATTTCCGCTACCAGTTCTCCAGAATTGAAATCTGTGTTGTTCTGAGTTAAACCTGTTGAGTTGTACCTTGGACTGGCTTATCAATTCCACGACCACTTCAAAATCCATCTCTGTTCAATATCTCTATACTCAGTAAAGTCTAATGGAATAATATCAATCCCAGAGATCCATTTGAATCCCACTCAGTGTCTGTTATGGGTTTTCATGGTATTTGTAGTGTGGTCAATCCAAACATACACGGACAATGTTTTTGTAAATTCCCCAGAGTCATTCTGGAACTGGGCACCTCTAAAATAAATAAATAAATTTCCTTTAAAGCCTATATTGACCACCTATTATCACTAAGTCCAATACATTGCAATATTGTGAGGTATAAAGCCCAGATTTCTGGAATTCATCATGCAAACGTCTTTGTGGTAGTATTGCAGTATCAAATTTTCTCCCCTCCAACATTAGGAACAGTTGTTGTTTGGCACAAGATTAAATAAATTCTCTACCATTTCGGCGGGGGGAGGGGTATCATTAATGGATATGGTTACATATGGTTGCATTTAGAATGTAATGGTTCAAAGGCCTTCCCCTGAATTTGTCAGTAACTCAGATTGACTTAAAATTGTTTACAATAAATGATGAGATTCTTACTGTAGAAAGAAACAATTAAAAGCATCTATGCAGTAAAAAAAATGATCAAGATTAGACCATTAATTGAAAAAATGTGCTCTCACAAAGAAAGTACTGAAGGTAAAAACAATATTGCACCATGATATTATAAATTAACTTACATGCTTTCAAATAATTCAAGGAAATTTCCTAAAGAATAGAATCGATATAAGACTTAATTGGTTGCCTTTCTTTCTTCCTCACATCCTATTTCCTATTAAATGCCCAGAGGTTGGGGGTTCTTTATTTTTTGTTTTGTTTTTTTTCTCAATCAGCCTTAATTAAAATAGCTTGGCAAGCCAGTGATTTAGTAGTACTATAATGAATCTTGCTGTTTCTTTAATTGCATGGTCACTTTTGGCCACTGTTTAAGTTTGCCAACATAAATAATGCCTTTTGGTGGCTAAACAAAGCTAAAGCAGTAATAAATCAGACCCACCATGTCCACTTAGTTAAACCATTAGCTAACATAAATACAAAAACCGCCTTTTGTGCTGACATGCTTGGTACAATGACATCATAGTTTTCCAAACAAGGCTTTGGTGAGTCAGGCCCAATCCATAATACTACCCCCCTTCTGATGAATCAAATTGCAACAGTCTAGACTTTGTTGCAATGACCGTCCAACTGCTGGCTTTGACACTCCAGTGGCCACGTTATAAAATCATCTACATTTTAAACTAAATTCTACATTTTCTGCATGATTAAATGTTGGCAGGAAAAACGTCCCAGTTCTGTTCAACTGACTGGAATGTTTTGAAAATATACTAAAAAACACACAACTTGTCAGGGTAGAACGAACCTTATCATCAAACAGATGTCTGGAGGAAACAAAGAGAAGGCAAGGGAAGAAGGGAAGAAGAACAAGTTCTATTACAAATATTCTGGATTGCTCACAATAGCTCAGTTTAAGAGTTTAAAGAAGAATTTTTCTCCTCTGTTTTACACAGAGCTGTCAGCATGGGCTTCCAAATTCTTAATCTTTTGCTACCATCCAATGGCCATCTGGATTTTTGCAGCCCAAGTCTGGAAGCCCTTAGCAGCTTAATTGTGACCAAGCTTTTTTATACAGTGCCTTTTTTAAAACAAACACTGAGTCCTGTCCCTATTAGACAATCTAGTTGGATTGCAAACCTGAACTAATATGCCATTATTTATTTATTAATTATTTTAATTTATATACCGCCCCATCTCCAAAGACTCGGGGCGGTTGACAACAAAATTAAAAACAGAAAACCCAA
>JANHFP010003185.1:41683-60008 GCA_032468135.1 Calamaria suluensis | reverse complement strand
ATAATAATAATAATAATAATAATAATAATAATAATAATAATAATAATAATAATAATAATAATAATAATAATCATCTTTTGATACAAGCAGGACATTAATCTTTGATGTTGGAATGGTGGATTTTCCTGGGTGGCTGTTTGCATTTTGTCTTTGATTTCATTGTGTTTTTCTAGTTATGTAAGAGAAAAGACTACTACTAATTTTCCTGCGGGATGCTTTGATCAGATTCAGGAGCTCTCTCATCGGAGAGTCCCTTTGATAATTCATTTGATTACAGGGAACATGGGTTATGGAAGCTCCTCTCTTTTAATGAATGCTAAGATCCATTACTTTCCTTGGTCCATTAGGGAGCTCATGTAGCTTCTAACAATATCGTTTTAGATTGGCCTGGGGCTACATAGAATAGAGTCAAAAGAACTCTGAAGTACACAGGAAATCTGTCCATCATTATTAATTATATGGTTCTGGTAAATGTACCCTGTTGTTTTACTCATAAACATGACCAATGAAATAGCTACGGCTAGAATCTGGCACGGCTATCAGAAAACACTCTTGGAGTGGGGGAATGTTATGGGAATTTCAAAGATAACCACCCAAGGGTCAGGACTTCACATTTTTACATCTTTAACAGAAGTCAGGAAAACAATTGGGAATAAAAGATAAACAACTGTAGTTTGATGAGATCAAAAGCAAAACTTGAAATTAATAAATTGGGTGCTAGCAAAATAGACAGGAAGACAATCTGAGGCACGCAAAGAAGGTCCGTGGAAGAGAAATAGCCGCCACGAGAAACTGAAAAGAACATGCCAGATGGAAAGATAAGCTCTGCTTCAAATTCCAGTAGAGTTGAAAGAGCAGTCAAAATATGGAAGTGTGAATAGACAACTTCCAAATTGGGAGAAAGAGTTCTGTAGAATGCAGAATTGTCTACAAGTCATGTTTAAAAATTAAGTCAAGATGGTGTCACAATGGGGTGTCTACATCTACAACTATTGTTCTTTTCCTACAGCTTTTTTTAACCTGCTAAAAAGGTAAAGGTTTCCCTCGCACACATTTGCTAGGGGGCAGTGCTCATCTCCGTTTCAAAGCCAAAGAGCCAGCGCTGTCTGAAGACATCTACCCCCAAGTTAAAACCAGTGGTGAAATCCAATTTTTTTTACTACCAGTTCTGTGGGCATTGCTTGGTGGGCGTAGTGTTGCTTGGTGGATGTGGCTTGGTGGGCAAGGCAGGGGAAGGAGACTGCAAAATCCCCATTCCCTCCCAACTCCTGGGGGAAGGATATTGAAAAATCTCCATTCCCACCCCAATCTGGGGCCAGCCAGAGGTGGCATTTGCGGGATCTCTGACTACTCAAAATGTCCGCTTTTTCTCCAGAAACCTGCTGGATTTCACCCGTTTTATGTTCTCATGACTCAAAGAGTTCTCATCACACCAGCTCAGACAGACTGACTTCCGATTTCACCAACAGGTTTTGGCTCCAAAGTACATCAGTCCACACATTTGAACCACATTTGTTATTTTGGTACACATTCACCCATTTTATAGCTTGTCACAATCCATTTGTATTCTAATCATTCTGATGGCTAGCAAGAGAGAAAGTTCTTGCTCCTCATTTTTGTGAGGTTGTTTTTTTTCTTTTTTCTTTGCGAAAAGAATTGTGATGGATTAATGTCATAATTTGATGTTAGATTGAAAAAGCTACCTATTAGATTTTGTGTGTGAGATTGTGCGCGCGCATATGCGTATACCCTTTTCGTAAGATGCTCGGTTCTAGAAATAATGTTTAAAAAAAGATAGTTTAGTTGTACTTTTCCCAAATAACAGATGCTACAGACAAAAAACCTTGTGAAACGCCCTTAAAAATAAGAGTGGTGTCTTAATGCTGTCTCTCTAACCTACTGGTATTTACTTATTTATTTACCCATTTATTTAGGCCTTGTGCCCCTTGATGACAGATCTTGAATCAAGAGAGGAGGCACAAGGCAGGGAGGGGTTTTGAGTTTAAAAATGGATTCTGGGTTTTTGAGTTGGAAGTTATTTTGATTTTTGATTTTTGACTTTGAATTATATTGTAATATCTATTAAATCCCTGTGAACCGCCCCGAGTCTTCGGAGATGGGGCGGTATATAAATCTAAACAATAAAATAAAATAAATAAATAAATGATAATGTGATCAAAATTCAGATGCTTGGCAACTGGTTCATACTTATTGCTGTTGATGTATCCGAAGGTAATATGGTCATCTTTTGCAACATTTGGACGAGCAAAGTCCATGGGGAAGCCAGATTAACTTAACAACCAGGTTGCTAAATTATCAGTCGCAGTGATTCACTTAAGAACTGTGGCAAGAAAGGTAGTAAAACAGGGCAAAATTCACTTAACAAATGTTTCACTTAACAGAAATTTTGGGCTAAATTGTGGTCACAAGTCGAGGACTAAATGTACAGAAACCTGTGAATAATACCTTCAGCAAGGTGCTTATGTTGTACTCTATATTTTGGCAAAAGACACAGGTTGGGGGCCAAGGTGGCTGCATATCTCCTTGACCCTTTCCAAGAAGGCACTTTGACACAAACCTGTTTGGCAGAGATGCAAGATGAGGATATAAACAATAGCCTAGTCATTTCCACCTATGGCAAGAACTATTTTAGTCCTGGCAGGCAGGAGATTAGGAGCTTTGTCTGCTGCAAATCACAGTTTTAGTATTTGTTTATAATGTAGATAGAACACGCTGTAATAAAAGCATACATATCCAACTCCCAGAAATGGTAAAGTTAGGATGATGAGCAGATACAGTATGTATAGCAACAGAGTCATAATGCATAATGAACTATGTTGCAAGTGGCCTACAGCTACCTTACATTGTGTGTTTTTAGTATTGTGGTTTGGATACTATTAAACATGATGATTATATTTGAAAACTAAGCTATCCCCATTTCTTTTGCTTAACATTTTAGCCTCCAAGCAAAATATTTTTGCCAATATTTTCCCAAGTTCCTCTCTAATGCTATGAGGATTTTGAGGGTTTAAATTTAATACCGGTAGTCCTCGTCTTACAACAGTCCATTTAGTGACTGTTCAAAGTTACGACACTGGGAAAAAGTGACTTAAGTTAGTGACAACAACTGCAACGATTCACTTAACAACTCCGGCAAGAAAGGTCGGGAAACGGAGCAAATGTTTCGCTTAGCAACAGAAATTTGGGGCTCAATTGTGGTCATAAGTCGAGGACAACCTGTATGCATATGCCTTTGATAAACCAAATGTTTCCATTCCAGGATATCCCACCATGTGAGCTTAGTTTAAGTGTTTTGATCTTTAGATACAATTTAGTCATTATTTTTTGATCCTTTATCGTTGACTGTAGCAAATCTCTGGTGCCTATATATGGTACTACACATCATATGGTATGACCTGGGCAGTTTCATTACCCACCCATCTCCACACCGGTGGTGAAATCCAAACCTCTCTGTTACCAGTTTGCTGGCCATGCATGCACACTGCACACCAAGCATGCACTCTGCATGCATGCATGCACAGTACATGCCAAAAGGAGGCTTGGGAGGTAAGTAGAAGTGGGGGGGGATCAGCTATGGCATGCAATTGAGCTTCTTTTGCAAAGGTGTTCTACTTACCTTCCTGAGCCTTAGTGATATTAACAACCTTAGACTTCTATATTTTTCCAGCTGGAATATTTTACCGAGTTTCCCCAAAAATAAGACCCTGTGTTATATTTTTTTTGAACCCTGAAATAAGCACTTGGCCTTATTCCCATGCGCTCAAAAGCCTGATTGGGCTTATTATCAGGGGAGGTCTTATTTAGGGGGGGGAACAGGGTAGTATTATGTTACTGACTTCAAAATGTTTGAATGCTCGACACATTTCAGTGGTTCAACTTAGGTGGCTAAAATATAAATATCAAAACACAGTTTTATTTGTTAATCAGATTTATATAGCTGTCCATCTTACCAAAAGCAGCTCCGGATGGTGCATAACATAAGTACATAGCTATACTGACTTGTGCCAAGACAATCAACTGAGATTCCTCTCTTAAGATTTATACAGTCAGTGCTACAGGACAAAGATAAGCAAACTTTTTCAGGCAGTGGAACCATTAGTTAATGTATTGATGTGTTCTCAAAACCTGATTGAAAGGCACAGTTCTTAGTGATAGAAAACTGGCTGATGTGGAAGAATTTTGAAACACCCTACTCTGGATGGTAACTTCCTGGCCAGTAATGATATAATCCGTTTCTAAAAAAATATATTTTATTTTGAAATGGTACTGGTTCGCTCCAGTTTGGGTGAACTGGCAGTGATCAAAACAAGCTTGTCAATATCACTCCTGGGCGATAAAGCTAACCTAGTTTTGTGCTTTAGGCTGTAATATATAAGAAATTTTTAACGGGAAAAATAAACTCTAGTATTATTGCAATCTATAGTTGAAGATATAAATGAAAATTGAGTTGCATGCATTAAGATACTGGAGGAATTGTACCATTCAACATCATCAGTAGGGTTGCTGTATATGTGCCTCGACTGTGTTTATATCTAACTCTTGCCTACTCATTCTCTTTTCCATGCAAACATACACTCAACTAGCTTACCAGGGACCTCATGAATATCCCCTGCCTTGGATCCGTTTTCTGTAGACTGCAAAGCTGCCCAGTGTAAGGTTTCTGTATGTGGCAAGTACGTTCCTGCACATGGGAATTTCCTGTGTGATATGAAAGAAGCATTAAAAAGAAACAGGAGAGTTTGTAGAATGAATTTGTACAGTTTTGGTCTTGAAGCTTGTTATATATGTATGCTATTTTGAGCTGCTTGGAAGAAAACCAAGATGATATGTAGGCTTTCCTTTGTGGGACAATGTATGTATGCACATTTTTGGCTGTGGTCCACTGTAAAAAAGAGGGTGTTTCCTTCTGCTGCCTGTGGTGTATAGAAGCTCTTCTAGGCTCAGAAATCTGGTCTCTGTTGGAATGTTTAATGTTCTGCACACCTCCATTGTTTTTAATGAGTAACACCTGCACCTAATAGCTTTTGAGCTGTTTTCTGTTGGAGAAAATGGCAACAACGTTGCTAAACTGCTGGGGGGAAGGTTTTTGTTAAAGGGCGTTTGGGAAAATTTATTATTAAATCTGATGCTTTTAGAATTCCTTTCTCTCTTTACTGGTATTAGATTTGCATCAGGTGCCCAAATCACCTTAAAATTAATTGCAAATCTTGAACATGAAGAATATAAGCCATTCACAGCCTGGAGCCCACCTGATATAGGTAAATGATTGCTTCAGGCCAACGTGGATTATTAGGTTGATAAAAATTCTAATTGAGCACCTCAGAAGACTCCAGAGGAAGGGGATAGTGATAGCAACTTATGTAATGACAGATAATCTGAGAGCTTTTTGAGTCAGTTTCAACTCCTAGTGATTACCTGGGCAAGTTCTTGCAGTTTTCTTGGGCATATTTTGGAAGTGGCTAGGGCTGAGAGAAAGAGAGAGACTGGCTCAAGGTTACCCAGCTGGCTTCGTGCCTAAGCCAGGTCTAGAGCTCAAAGCCTTTTGTTCACAACCTTGCTGTATTAACCACACCGACATCAAAAACGAAGGGTGGACAAATGGATTTGTACCAAGGAAACTTTTGGTCTGCAGGCTGTACGTACTTTTATCTGTACGTACTTTTATCTCTTGCAGTGTTCCCATATTCTCTGCTTCCTTTGGCTTCTTACTGAGCAAATTATGGAATAGCCTTGAGTATGCAAGATATAGATACAAGCACATATAAATATTTGCACACACCCTCTCCTTTTTCACCCATCATGCAACTGTAAGCTGCTTAATATCTCCTATATGAATATTGGCCATGGTAGTTATACTGATTTCAATAAATTTTAGTTTGCACATTGGGAGGCTTCTCTCCGGGACAACAACTTTCCTAGCCTCAGCTATGGTGTTACATTATATAATACAAGCAGTTAAGGGAATCAAGGTCCCTTACATCATAACTTATACCACATAACTCATAATTAGGCAAATGTCTCTGGTTTGGGCCTTGCTGATAAACAAAGGAGAAATGAGGAAGGAAAGTGCCCTAAAGAACTGAATTATGAAAAAAAAACATGTTCTAAGGCCCACTTTTGATTTGGAATCAATAGTGGCAGGTACCCAGCCAGAAAAATACTATTGTCCACTTAGGAGCCGTGGTGGTGCAGTGGTTACAATGCAGTTCTGCAGACTAATTCTGCTGACTGCTGGCTGCCAGCAGTTTGGCAGTTCAGTTCTCACCAAGCTCAAGGTTGACTCAGCCTTCCATCCTTCCGAGGTGGGTAAAATGAGGGCCCAGATTGTTGGAGGGGGCAATATGCTGACACTGTAAACCGCTTAGAGAGGGCTGTAAAAGCACTGTGAAGTGGTATATAAGTCTAAGTGCTATTGCTATCCTAACAAAACTACTTAGTTAAACCTAAGTGAAGAGAAATATAGGCTAAAGGGAGTGTTTCCACTTGATGCTCACTTGAGCAGGAAGAGAGTATGGGATGAACTTGCCTAAAAGTAGAGAAAATAAGCAATAACAATTTACATAAAAAGGTAAATGTCAGAAACTTTTACCCAAACATACTTGACTTGCTTAGAGTATAATGGAATTCGGCTGTGCCTTAGAAAGTGAGTGGGGGGAGGGAAAGCTTTTCATTATGAATCCTTTAATGGACTTCCAGTCTCACATGTGAAAAACAGATGTTTGGGTTGAAGATATGCTGCTTATGGAAGAACTTGTTTGCGAATCCTAGTTAGTCATTGTATTGTGTAGAATGTACCTAAGAAGCAATGTAATCATGAAATATAGTCAAAATAATTGCCTGTTGGTCTTTATAAGCTTGCAAATGCTATGTTGCTGCTAAAGGATGATTATATTGTTCTAATGTTTTAAAAAGTTTATTGTGTTCTTCTTTTCAAAAGTAAAGTAGCTAAAAATAATTTGTGCTAAAACCATGTAAAAGACCAATATGTTTGCTTGTGAATTAAGAAAATGATTGAGAAAGCTATCCATGGTCACTGTTCTCTTGGCTAATAGAAAACATCCAAAACATCTGTTAATAGAAAATCGTACAATTGTCCTTAATTTATATTTATGTTTCAGATAAAATGATCTATGAGAGGTCTAGATATTAGCTCTCTTATTAAACTGTATATTACAATCTACAGAATCTAATATGATTCTGAGCCTTTTTGACTACAACAAGAGACACAAAGAATATATAAAATGTTTGTTCTTAAGTGCCACACTTTGATAGTGTTGTGTCTAAATCAGGCTTGTGGTTTGATTTCTAGTTCCCTTTCTAGCTTTCTTTTATAGTGCCAACCTCACAGCAGCTCATAAAAATTGGATTTGAATTCTCAGAATTCAAGTTCCCCTTTCACAAACATTTTAAGTGCTCCTATTTTTTCCCCCCAGCTCTTTTCTCATTCTGTATACCAGCAAAAATACCTCCTTCTCACTAGGCTATTTGCAAGCAAATGCAAGGACAGTAGGATGATGTTGACTCCTCCCTCAAATACTTAAGTGGGAGGAAAAGGAAACACAGCATCAATTCCAACCATAAATAATGAATTGACAAGTAAATCTTCTAGATCCCTGGAAGGATAATGGAGAAATGGAAACTGCTTAGGAATCTGCAGTGACAAATAAGTTCCAGACTGTTGCCTAGAACAGTGGCCCCCAACCTTTTGGGCACCAGGTTTTTCCGTGGACTGGTAGTGGCGTGGTTTCCCTTGCTGGCCTGCATCCCATGAATGGAGCTTCCCTTGTTTACACGGCCCAGTTTCTGGCATGCCAAGAACCAGTGCTGGTCCACAGATCAGGGGTTAGGGACCCCTGATGTAGAAGGCTGCAAGATATTGAAAAAGAGACTCTTTTACTATTAATAATTGTATCATCTGCAAAGTTGACAAGAGAAATAGGATTAATCACTCCATCTTTGAAACTTTAAAAAGGACCAAGGCTCTACAACAGAGATTGACATGTCCCATGTAGCTTTTATTATGGTTTTGTGTCCTTAAACAGCACACAGGCTGGCACTTACTGCCCTAGATGGATGAAAAGCAAGACGCTTTCTTAAGGCCACCTCAGTGAATTCTTGGCTGAAGTGAGATATGAATGGGGACTTCAGTATCTCTTAGCCAGTTAGCTTTTATCTCAGCTTTTTAAAAACACTTCAAAACCAAGATATCTCCTTGATGCATGAAGCTTCTGTTACATGAGTGGGAGGACATTGCGCTTCAGCAGCTGCCTTCTACAGCTTTTTTCCCTTTGGCAAGAAGATATTTCATGCACCACTTTCCTCATTGGTTCCAGAGTTCTGCTTTTCGCTTGTTCATATTATTTCCGATGGCTTTGCAGCATCAGTTTTATCTCCCATTCACAGGCAGCAGTTCCTTATGAAATGTTATGAATGGCTTTGGAGTGGCGATTACTACCCAGCTCTATTTATCACCATGAGTTTTGGCTGTGTAGCTTGGACCCCCGCTGTGTCCTGCTGCCATGACATCAGTCTCTGCTTTTAAAGGCAGGAAACACAGTCCTGGGAAGTGTAAGTGTGACAATTGTTGATTTGCCTTATCTCCGGGACAAAAATCCAGCTCGTTGCTGGCTGTTTAAACTACAGAGTGCCAAGAGGGCATTTGATTGCAAAATAAAAATAAACACAAAATAAATGTAAAGTCCAACTTTACAAACCCTCTGACTTTGGATAAATTGGTGGAACCCCTGTTATTTCTTTGGACTGGTGATTGTTTCCGCCACGTTTTTAGTAAAGAACATCAGTTGCAAGTTTAGTTGTATGTGTGCACTACTAACAGTGCTATGGTTCATGACACCTTTTAAGTTTTTTTTCCTCCAAAGGCAGGCCTAATTGACTGGTTCAGATTGTTTCAGAGTAAGTGCCAACATGGGCCTAATTTAAGCACCCACTTTCATTGATGGGAAGACGTTCATCAAAAGACAAGAGTTCAGAGAAAGGGTGTGAGCAGAGCCAAAGTATGAGGAAATACCCCAGAATTATCCTTCCTGCTTCATTATAATTACAAGGTATATTTGTTCAAGAGTTGCTTGCTATATGATGAGTTTTCCTATAGTGCATTCAAGCTATCCAGATAAGCCTTGCTATTCTCTAATTGTCTAATGGTCAGTATTCAGTAGGGGTATTACATATCCATTCTGCTCCCCTCCCCCTTTTTCTATCTTACATAATGCCACAGTGCCCAAAATATTTCATTTTTTCCAACAATTTTATTAAATATTGTATCATGCAAATATAAGTAATACAACTACATAATGTAGAAATACATTTAAAAAAATAAAAGTTAAGAAATTTACAAAAAGGGGAAACAAAGAAAAAAATAACCATCTTTTTGCTGTACATTTTAAAATGTACAAGTTGTATTTCCACTTTTTTTTTTAAAAAAAGGGAGGGTTAAAGGAGTCTCAGCTGGTGATTTCAGTAAAAGCAGTCGGAAGTTTCTCAATGTTAATTTTTATTAAAAACAGCCAAAAGGGGGAAAATTAAGTCTAAAATAATTAAGAGATCAGCTTCAGTTGAACATAAAATCCATATGGGCAACATTAGTGGCTCTAAGCATGATGGAATCCTGTGACTCCCAGCTAATCATAAGCAGACCACAGAAATGTAGTTCCGGCCACCTGCTTACAGGAAAAAAAGAAAGAAACCTTGTATGGAATACATATGGGTAATCTTGTGATTTCTCTTTAATCCAGAGAGATTTCAGCAGCCCCAATCCTACAGTTGGGTGCCATTTTCATCCACAGCATACTCTAGAGGAATATCAGTTCACCATAATGGTTCACCAGGAGGCACCCCCAAAAAATATTTCAGAAAGTTGAAAATGTTTTTAAATAATGTTCCTGAATCCATATCATAGTCGTTTTAGTGCTTCACCCTTTCTCAAATAATATGGGGAATTAGTCTTGCTTTGTTTTAGGCCAAGAAAATTGAATATATCAGCAGTGAGTTTTCTGGAATCCAGAACTGAAACATTATCTAAAAGATTTGCATTTAAGAGCAAAAATAAAATAGAACTCACTTTCATGTTACAATTAGGGCTGTTAAAATTATTGTCAGCATCCTCACTGCCATGTTCATGTTCTTAAAGCTGGTAAATATAGTACGATGTATGAACACAATGAAGTCTGCCCATTATGGTCATTAAGTCATGATGCTCATAAAACAATAACCAACCTGATTTTATGATCTTTTTTCCAACAGTTGTTAAGTGATCACTGTAGTTATTAACCGAACGCCACAGTTGTAAAGTGAACAAGTGGTTTGGTATGGCTGGGTTTGCTGAAAAATGAAAGTAAAATGCTGGTTTTCTGAGAAAATGTTGTAATACGTGACCAGGGAATGCCACAAATAGCCGTAAATGCGGAGCAGCTGCCAAGATGTCAAAGCTTCAGAACTGCATTGCAAGGACCCCTAGGGAGGTCTAGCATAACTTTCAAATGGTCACTAAGCAAGCAGTCGTAAGTCTAAGAATGCCTGTAAACGTACATATGCCTACCTTGGAAAAGCTGAGTTTTTGTTTCTGGCTAGGAAGAACCCTGTACTTTTGACCGTGATGAGATTTAAGATACGATGGCTGAGAAACACTCTGCCCCAAGCAGCCTTACGAAGTAAATCCTGATGCAGTATCCCAAGTCAGGAGTGCCTTCAGGTCATCTAGCAAAGTTATCACCAGGAACTGAGCTTATTTCTTTAACTTTGCCCATGGCCAACATTGATAATTTCAGGGAAAAAAATCCCAATCAGCATTGTTACTGATTAGTATTTGCATTGAAAAACACCAGGAAAGTCCAGAGCCTACAGTCTAGGTTGGGAAGCCAATAAAGCAGTGAGAAACCACTTTGGTGTCATTGCAAGTAGATGCAGGGTGACCAACAGTCAAACTCATAAATTTAATTGGAATTAGAGTTTACCTGTCTTGGCAGCTTGCAGAGTTGATGCGGCTGTGCTATGTCTTAAGTATTGGAACCATAGTTCATTCATGGGATTTGAGGTATCTTGAGCTGCTCTGCTGCCCTACTCTTCACATGTGCAAATTCAGTGTCCATAGTTCATGTCATGTACTAAACTTTTGTTGTACTTATTCATGGGACTGGATTTGCATAGCATGCTAAGCCACATATAATGATTTATGAAGCACAATGGGTGGATTCGCATGACAAGATGAAGTCAAGAATTTTAGTGCAATAAGTAGAATCGGCCATAATGAAGAATTAAGGCTACATAGAATAGAATATGTTATACCATGAACTGCTTCACACATTGCACTAAGTCAGGGGTGTCTAACTTGATTGCATTGAGGGCCACATCAGGGTTGTGTTTGACCACAGGCAGGAGGGCGGGCATGGCCAACTCGACATCCATTTTCAGCTGTGATAGCCTCCTGCAGCCCTGTGCCAGCGAAAACGGAGCTCGGGAGGACTGTGTGCTCATTCCGGAGCTCCATTTTCACTGGCAGAGGCAGCGTTGGGCGCTCCTTCACTGTTTTCCCCCGTGGGCTGGATCTAAACGCCCCATGGATCAAATCCAGCCCACAGGCCTTGAGTTTGACACTCCTGCACTAAGTCATGGTTTCTTAAGCATAGTTATTGTTTGATTTCAGGTGACAATCAAAACTAGTCAGCAATTTCCTGAGAAGCTTGTGTGAACATAGCTGTAAAGAAAAGAGAAGAGTGAATTTATAGGTAAGAAGTACATAAAGGCATGGGTGAAATGCTCCCGGTTTGGACCGGTTCAGTAGCGATGGCAGAAGTTGGTTCAGTGGACCGGTAGCAAAAATCCCAGGCCCCGCCCCTTCTGTGCGATCGTCGGAGGCTTTTACATTTTAAAGGATTTTTTTTTCTACCTAAGCATTTGCTGGATTAGGTAGAAAAAAATTCCTTTTAAATGTAAGGGGAAAAAGGGCTTGCCTGATTGCATGGTTGTACTGTGATCCTCAATTTTTTTTCTACCCAGTAAGGATCACTGGGTAAAATGACCTGGGTTCAGAAAGGAAAAAGAGTGTGTGTGTGTGTGTGTGAGAGAGAGAGAGAGAGAGAGAGACCTTTTGGACCCAGTTTAAATGTCTAATTTCCCGAGTCTGCCAGGAACTATATGATTGAGGCCAGGAAAAGATGCTACTTCTTTAAGAAGCCATCAACAGCGACTTAAATGCCTCTACAGTCTGAATCAGCCTTTCCCCCTTTGACTTTGGATCACTGCACCGCCCCAGGAGTTAATATGTGGCTGAGTTGAATCCCTTGTGTCACTTCGCTATTAACACTCCAGTTGGTTGTGAAGGACGGCCTCTCTCTCTCTCTCTTTTTTTTTTTTTTTCAAAGAGGGGAAATCATGTTCAGAGAAAAGGAAGGATAGCATCCCTCCAGGGATGGTTAACATGGCAGACGCACAAAGCCATTATTGCATTTTAGGGAGATGCTCCTTACAATTATATGAAATTATGGTGAGGATCATAGAAAATTATGGTGAGGAGTGACTAGGAGAAAATGTTTAAATGAATCCTTTACAGTAGTTTTACTGGAAAAGAAATTAAGAGCTGGTATGAGAGTGGCTAGAATTGACGGGCTGTTGAGGGAGATAGCCAGGGAGATGGAAATACTGCAGGGAATATAATAACTGGATGGGATTTGGGCTTAAGTTACCTATGAAATAGTTGAGAAATGAGGGTAGCAATATGATTTGGCCTAAATTGCAGCCTCTAAGAGTATCACAGGATGGTGGAGTACAGGAAGCCTGGAGGAACGTTGTCCATGGGGTCGCAATGGGTCGGAAACGACTTCGCAACAACAACAACATCACTGGGAAGATCTGAAATAAGACATAAACTACACATTACGTTAATGATTGGCTATTCCAATTATTGTCTCATGATGGATTAATTTTGCTCCAAAGATTTTGATGTGGTTTAAAAGTTTGAGGGAACGATCCAGGCCATAAGAAGTCAGCTTGCGTTCTCCAGTTATTTAAATTGAAGAGGTTCTTTCTCTACAACTCTTACGCTTTAAAAAAAACATTCAGGGCAGTAATCGGCAGAAATGAGGGAAGGCCTATAAACTTAAGCCCTCTCCCAGTTCATGCTTTCCACAAACAAGTTTTAACAGTGTAATTTCAAGAGCTTTTAGGGAGGAAGATGGGGAAGATTCATGGCCCTGTATTTTAACACTTGAAAAGAATCTGACTGTTTATATAGGCAATGAATAAAACGTTCATGCCCTGGAGCTGATCTAGGGTTGCTAAGAATTCAAGCTGTAACATATAAAGGTGCGTGTGAGAGAGAGATTTGCAAGTTGAAGCAATACTCGTAAAGGTGGTGAATGCATTAACCCTCAAATAGTGTAGACTGTTACAGTTGGGCCCCAGATATATTTTTTTTTCTGATTGTCCTGTGTCCTATCCCAGTGTTGGCGAACCTGTTCAGTACCAAGTGCTGAAACGGCAGCACACATGCGCTTGCAGCGGAGGACTAGACAAGCAGCTCCCCAGTGCATATATGCAGGTGCTCTGAAAACCAGAAGAGCAGTTCCCCCAGCGTGCATGCATGCACCAGGAAGCTGAGCTTCTCGTTTCCGGCATGCGCATGTGTACTGGTCACCTGTTATTCTGGTTTCTGGCACATATGTGCGCAAAGACCAGCTGGCTGACATGAATGCATGCGCTGGAAACTCAGCTTCCCAGCACGTGCACATGTGCCAGGGAGCTGTTCTTCTAGTTTCCTGCACTTCCGGTTTCTCATGCTGGAATCCTGAAGAGCAACAGGCAACAGCTGGCATGCCTGGAGAGATGGCTCTGCGGGCCACTTCCAGCACATGTGCCATAGGTTCCCCATCACTGTCCTATCCCTTGTCAATGGGGCATGAAATCTAATGTGGAAGTAGCCTAAAACTTTGAATTACAATCAGACTCTGAAAGTTTTAATCATTTCACATATTTCTTATTTTTTATTATTATGAATATAATAAGAAAAGCCTAAAAATTACAGTATTAGAAGATGCAAAACTCCAACTACGCATAGTAGATTTCAAAACCTGGTTTTGCAAACCCTTTGAAAAATAGCTGCATCCCTTTCATTAGGAATGTCATATTCAGGCTTGCCCAAAAGACTCTGGGTAGCCCTCCAGACCTCAGCCTATGTTCTTGGGTATTATGTTTGTCAAGAGCTAATCATTGCATGTCACAATAAAAACATGGAGGTGATAAGATGGTGATTTTAGGATAGTTTTCTTCCTGAGAACCTAAACAAATTTCCATCATTGAGGGGAATATGAAGTCTGACTTTATTCTTTTGTAAGTTCTGTCCTCTCTCGAAAAGTGCCCTCCTACATGTCCTCCTTTTTGATATTTGAAGACTAAGCTGTAAATCTCTGTATTTGATCAATGCCGATCCAATCTGTTGCGTCGTGTGATGTGACGTATTTGTATTTGACATGACGATTCGTCAAGGCTCAGTACAGTGCACCAAGATGTGATTGTGAGATGCATGCGCTCCGCACAGGATAATTGTTTTGAGAGAGAGTGCCACGCTCAAGAGTGCGCCGCATGCAAGTGGCTTTGTTTAGTTTTTACCAAAACACGGCAGGCACACACACATGCACACAGGTGAGCACAATAATTCACATTTTATTAATTCATTATCTATTTAATAATTCCAAATATGTATAATTTTATTTACAAGTTTTTTCAGTTGCTAATGGTTTTTGAAAAAGTGAGAAATTGAAATTGAATGTTGATACTCTAGCTGCAGTACTTGCTGTAAAATTCATTATGAAGGATATTTCTTGTTCAGATATTTCCAATATATTGTTAGAAAATGATACATTGACAAAAAATATTCATTCAATGGGAAAGTACTCATTTAAATAATAAAAGGCATGTAAGCATAATTACAATGTAAAATGTTATTGTTACAAATGTTTTTTATGCATTTATCATATTATATTGTATTCCTTATTGTTGCAATGAATAAAATGTTTCTTTTATTGACATTATTTTTTCTTCGATTTATTTGTGTCTGTCTCATTGTAAAAAAAGTTGGTCACCTTAAAATAAAAAATGTGTAGTATCTCTATGGATATTATCACTAGGGAATATCACAGCATTAATTTAAAATACTACTGAGTAGTAATGGGAACTATTAAAAAAATGTTTTGATAGTGCCTTTTTTGGAGCTATGCTTTCATTCCAGATATTCTGTGTCTGTGAGATTTGAAAATGGTCCTTGCAGCTCCCTCTCACTCTTTGCTGGCCTTCCCACTCCAGTAATTTTTAGTAAGATGTTTATGCCAAATAAGGGAGTCCCCAAAGTGTGTTTCTTAAAATGAATTATTTTGAATATTGGAAGGTAAACTTAAGGGGCATGCTATTATTATTATTATTATTATTATTATTATTATTATTATTATTATTATTATTATTATTATTATTATTATTATTATTATTCTAAACTGCTTGAAACAAAATAATCCTGCTTGGAATGTTTTTATTACAGCATTCAGAAATTCCAATGTGTTGCCACAGAAAAATTAAAATAAGTCCTTGTTCAACTATTTTATTTGAGAGGGCCACAAATGCAATGGAACAGTACAGGAATGCTATATATGTAGCATATATCCACATAAAATATACTAAAAAAATAACTGTACAACTTTTAAAAACTTTTCATAGCACACAATGGCAGTTTGGCCTGCCAACATGACAGCCTTGAAGCTGAGGTCAGCAAATATGTAGATTCACTGCAGAAATTCAACTTGTTAACAGTAGCAAAATGCATTTTTCTGACTATTGGATTGAGATAGTCTGCAAATATCAACAAAGCATTTTTTTTTTGCATCCTGAAAGTTCATCAGCATAAGCAACACTTTCTATCATTATACTTGGCACATCTGCATTTGACAAACTGTCTGAAGAAAATAAAAACAGGACAGGACAATAACATGATATTGTAACCAATAAATTCTTCTACACAGCAAAGAGTACAGCCTGAATGTGTGTGTTGATCACTTTAAGAATATGAAACATTTGGCAAGGGATTTGCTAAGAGAAAACTCCCTCCCCCACCACTTCCCAAATGGAGGTTTTTGTAGCATAGCAGCGGTGAACGTGTAATTTCTCTGTATGAAAAAGATGGAAGACAATATAGTATTGCCACATGCTTTTTATGGTGTTACTCTTGTCAGATTTGTAGGCTGGCTAACCTCACCCTGTACCAGAATGTGTGAGGCTACTACTATCCTCACCTCCTGACTCATTTTACAATTATTGAAATGAAGTAAGATTTTTTTTCAGCTTGATATGCAATATCTTAATGCTTAGTGTACTATTAGGAAACAGGTGAAGTTGATGCTTAGTTTCACAATTCACAAATGTAAACATCAACAAAGCTGCTTTTTTTTTCTTTTCCTTTTTTTTTGCATTAAGGATATTTGGTTTTTCATACTTTCTTTAGACCAGGGCTGTGGTCTGATGGTACAAGAGTAGACACTGGGAGTTGCATAATGAATTTCACTTTCACAGTGGAATCTTCAGATATCTACACACCAGTTTTTGTACATAGACTCATGGTTTGTTTGAATGTGGCTCCTGTTGTCCGTTTAATGAGTATCACGGCATTGTCAAACTAGCTTTTAAATCAGATTTAAAGTAGCTTGATAAAATGATGTGAACATTGCTAACTACCCCAAAGGTGTTGATGGATAGCAGGTTTTATAAACATGTTATCTGATTTACACTGTTGCTAAAGTAGACCATAAACATCCAGATGCACATCCATTCTCTTTTTTTCACCCCCATCAAGTGATGTACAGTATGAGGATGGCCTCTTTTTTAAGAGCAGTGGAGTAGATAGTTGAGTACTTTTGAGTACTGTTATGTAATGGGACATGGTGGCTCAGCGAGTAAGACAACTGAGCTTGTCAATCGGAAGGTCAGCAGTTCAACGGCTCAAATCCCTAATGCCATGTAATGGGGTGAGCTCCCGTTACTTGTCCCAGCTTCTGCCAACCTAGCAGTTTCAAAAGCACGTAAAAATGCAAGTAGATAAAATAGGGATCACCTTTCCTGGAAAGGTAACAGTGTTCCGTGCGCCTTTGGCATTTAGTCCTGCCGGCCAGATGACCACAGTCATCTTCGGACAGTGCTGTCTCTTCCGCTTTGAAACGGAGATGAGCACCACCCCCTAGAGTCGGAAATGACTAGCACATATGTGCGAGGGAAGCCTTTAAGCGCCCCCTAATAAATGAGGACGTAAAGAAACCTAAACAATAAACTCTGCCTTTTTGTTGAGGGTTAAATCCAATAATGCTTTGTGCTTCATAAAGAAAATTATTGCTCTTGTTTATTAGCAGTGTTCTCTCAGCGTCTGTGACACTTTGTTGAGTTTTCTGGAAAATGAAAGAACATGTTATATTAGTCAGAGGGGTCTCAGATAATATATCAGAATAGATCATGGATTTGTGCAGTTTAAATCCACCATTGGGCTCTGGATTTTTGAGAAATCGTTGGCAATTTTAAATCAATTCCTTCTGTCAGGGGTGTCAGGATTCCACTCTGCTCTGTGATGAATTTCCCTCATGTTTGTTCGTTCATGGTTTATTTCCTCCCTGGCTACTATGCTCACAAATATTCCCTACAGTCTTTTATTATTGCTTTTGCGCTTGCTTGTTCGGCTAGGAGACGGACAGATTCTACTGTCTTGTCAACCAATTTCTATCTTCCTTAATGACCGTGCAATGCTGCTGCGCTAAGGAAGCACTTGCTCCTTCAGTACATTGCCTGGATCTGGATTGGCCATGATTTTCATGTGATGCAGCTGGCCCAAAAAGATTGTAGGAATACACAAGGAAGGCGCAGTATGCTGAAAATGAATACGATGTTTTCTTAGAGGAAAAGTAGGAAGAGGAAGGAGAGGGAGGAAGAGGAGAAGGAGGAGGACAAAGAAAGAAAAAAGGAAGGAGGAGAAGGAGGAGGAGGACAAGAAGAATGATGAGGAGGAGATGTGTTGGGCCAATCTTTGGGCCAATCACCAGGAGGCTGTGAGTTCTCGTCCCTCCTTAGGCATGAAAACCAACTGGGTGACTTTGGACCAATCACCAGGAAGCTGCGAGTTCTCGTCCCTCCTTAGGCAAGAAATCCAACTGGGTGACTTTGGGCCAATCACCAGGAGGCTGCGAGTTCTAGTCCCTCCTTAGGCATGAAAACCAACTGGGTGACTTTGGACCAATCACCAGGAAGCTGCGAGTTCTCGTCCCTCCTT
>JANHFP010003185.1:3753-14384 GCA_032468135.1 Calamaria suluensis | reverse complement strand
GCGAAAAGTTGTTAGGTCCGGGAGCCTCCGCAGTGCAGGTGGTAGTTCGTTCCAGAGGGACGGGCCTGCCACAGAGATTAGTGCAGTTATCCATGTATTGGCAACATATATTATGCATAGCAGTAGTAGACCAGTAGGCACCTGTTGTGCTCACCTGATTCCTTTTCACAATTGTCATTTGAAAATATTCCTTTAATTAAAAATGAAACTGAACAGGTGGCAGAAATGTTGCAAAGCAAAACATTGTCCCTTAACATACTTATTGACAGATATGCCTTTGGCCCTTCAAACACCTACTGAGATGAAATTAAGAACTAGTTTTCCTTCTGTAAATGGTGGTTTTGAAACTTCCATACCTGCTGTGGTGTCCATTTTGCAGAGAGGCAAATGGCAGCCATTTCCGGTCTGTGCCCATCTTAAGACACTGAAAATTCCAAATATGTCCTGATCGGAAAAGGTTTCTCCTGGTATAAACCCTTAAGAATAGTTAATTGGTGGTTCTAATGAGTAGATAGTATGCATAACAGTTCATTTGTTTTATGATGTAACGTTTATCCACATTGAGCAGGAATCTAATATTTCAGTGGCCCAGGTTGGTGTCTTTCAGAGTGAAACTTACAAAGTATTATTTTCCTGCTAGAAGCAGTGAAGGTGGTCTCTTTCGTGCTACAATTTTTGTAGCATTGTTTGGGTTCTGTTTCTTAAATAAGCCGGGCAGTCATTAAGATGCAATGCAAATTCATCTGTGTTTTAGAGTAAACGCGCTTCGTGACCACCAGCAAGTCTAAATTCCTGACAGAATTTGACAAAGAAAAGATGGAAAAGATAGCTTAGAATTATAGGTAGTAAAACAACACAGTATACTAAAATTGTTATGTAGTTTGAAAATTTACTATAATTCTGGGACTATCATAAATATTAATGTAGCCAAAAATATAACACCAGTAGCCTGACGTGATTCACTTCACAATATTGCCTCCTTAATCTGTGTAATGTGTTAACATATTAATTTTTGAAATAAAGTTATGCCCCAAGTGAAAATAGAATTGTTAAAAATGCTTGACAGTATTTCAACGAAAGTATCAGTCCTTCTCTCCACCCCAAAAAGTCTAAAGCTTAAAAAAAAATATTCACCTTCCAGTTATCCAATGAAATGCCCTTTTTAGACATAATTGGATCAATCTGTTTTGCTCCTTTTGACGAACATATCATGTGAATGCAGACGCAGAATGTGAAGCTGAATGGAATTAGCGCAAATTCTGAATGGAGTTTCAGCCATTAATTTGCTTCATTATTGAATTCCACCCTTCCCCTTTGTCTCCCCTTGATTTAACAACGCCTGCCTTTGACCTCTGACACTATAATGTTCTTTTGCTGAATGGGTGCTTCAGAGCCAGATGATTATTTCATTGTAAATTGTGAAGTCATTAAGAGTGCTTCATTCTTAAAGTGCATTGCCGTGCCAAAGAGATTTGATGCTTTTGTAGGGGAATAAGGATGCTTGGTCTTTGCAAGTTCAGATTGGTCACAATGCATGATATAAGATGATGTGGATTCACAGATCCATATGCCAGCACATTTGGATAATGACCTATCATATCAAGGTATGTTAAAAAGTCAGGATGACAGAAATTTGGCTTCAAAGAAAAAAGTAGAAAATAGTCAGCAACCAAAATAAAAACAGGAAATAAGAAAAAAAATAAAAGAAATAGCAATAGAATTTAGATTTACATACCGCTTCACAGTGCTTTGTACAGCCCTCTCTAAGTGGTTTATAGAATCAGCCTATTGCCCCCCCCCCCCAAACAATCTGGGTCCTCCTTTTACCAAGGATGGAAGGCTGAGTCAACCTTGAGCCTGGTGGGATTCAAACTGCCAAATTGCAGTCAGCCGGCAGTCAGCAGAATTAACATTTGAACCACTGGGCCTCAAATCTAATCAAGTATTATTTATGTGCCATGCTTCACTATCCATCTGTCTTTTTATCTTTAATTCTTACCTCTCTCTTTTTTATGGTCTCATAAACTGCCATGAATTTCCCCGTCTTTCCCCTTTTCTTGATCTATTTGTCTGTCTTCCATATATTTCTTAATCCTTAATCCTCATTCATTTTACACAACTACAACATATTTCTTTCATACTGGTCACTGACTTTGTATTCAATCTTCATTCATGGGACACCCAATTATTCTTGATCCTATCTCACTTTTTTTTAATCACCGTTTGAGTCTGACCAGGCTCAAGGTTGATTCAGCCTTCCATCCTTCTGAGGTGGGTAAAATGAGGACTCAGATTGTTGGGGGAAATACGCTGACTCTGTAAACCGCTTAGAGAGGGCTGCAAAGCACTGTGGACTGCTATATAAGTCTAAGTGCTATTGCTATATGTACTGTATAAGCATTACATATAAGTACCCCATTCACATTGTTTTTTGTTTTTCCTGGCATACCCAGCATCTATACATTCCCATGTAAGCAAACAAACAGAAGTAGTCTTTCTATGCATCTACTTTGCTTCATTTGGCAAACATTCCTTCCTTGCGGCAGCTGACTACATAGTACCCACAATTTTATATCCAGCATTTCTGTCTTGTTTTTTATTTTTTCCACTTTTTTCCCTATTCTTTGTAAACATTTTTCCATCATCCAATTTTTTTTCATTAGTTACAGGTACACATGAATAGAGATACAAATGGCACTGACCCAGGGTAGATTTGATTTAAACCAACTCGATTTAAATCACAATTTTTAAAGAGCAACTGTCATTCCTGTCCCACAGCAGCTCCTCCTCTGACCTGCTGTTGACTCACTGACAGTCCCAATATTGCAGGATATACAGCCTCCTCATGCTGCATAAATAAGCTCCATTTCATGCTGAATAAACTAAATTATCTTAAATAGAAAATTATGGTAGATAGATTTTACTCCAAAAGCATTTTATTAAAATAAATTTAATTTTTTTAAAAACTGATTTAAATTTAATTTAAAGGGAAAAAAACCCATCAATTTTTATTCACCCTGTGTGACTGACCCCAGTCCTATTTAGTCAGATAACCACTGATGCAGATATTATGTTTGATGTTGAAAATAAAATGTTAGAGCCATTTACTATATTTTCTGTTTACTTGATAAACAGTTATCTAGTATTTATTAAAGTTGTCTTTGGATTCTTTTCATAAATACTATATTGGAGGCTTGAAGGATGTTCGCATGGTAGTCCATTCTATATGATATGGATATAGCATATAATACTGTGTTTCCCCCAAAATAGGACCCTGTCTTCTTGTTGTTTTTTTGAATCCTGAAATAAGCTATTGGCCTTATTGCCATGTGCTTAAAAGCCCTATTGGGCTTATTATCAGAGGATGTCTTATTTTGGAGAAAATATGGTAAAGCAGTGATGGCTAACCTTTTTGCCATCGAGTGCCAAAAGCAGGGGAAATGTGGCAGGGGGGTGTCGCCTGCATGCCCACATCCATAATTCTATGCACTCCACCAATTACTTTATCCCTGTGCTCACATGCCCACCAATATGGCTCCGTGTGCCACCTGTGGCAAGCGTGCCATAGGTTCGCCATCACGGGGGTAGAGCATCCAGCTATACTCCAAGTGATTAAAAAAACAATACTTCCATCATACAGATGTTTCTATACTTGTTGTATTTATGTGTATACTTATGTCTTCTTGTATCGGTTTTTTTTAAAATAATAAAAATTTTAAATTAAAAAAAACAATACTTCCATAAAAAAAACTGGGAGATCTTATTTGGTCTTTTCATTCTGATTGACCTAGGGATAACTCTTTGCCCTTAAATAAAATGATGGCTCTTGTTCTGGGCAAAAAGCAGACTAGGATAAGAGTGATAGAAGGGACTAGGTACTGTGTTTACCAATTAGTTTATTAGTTTGGAGATATGCAATTTCCTAAAGCTTCCACCATCACAGGCATCAATTGAATTAGAGGAGCCAATTAATATAAGATGTCCAGATGAAACACTGTCCTCAAAATAGCATGAGTTTAGAACTTCCGGGACAGGAAATGGCTTATGGGAGTTATTTATAGTCCTTGGACATTATTACGTGGGAAGTAAATATCTGAAAAGGCTGGTAGGGTTTACTTTTTCAGTAGAGTACCGGTCTGGCGTTCTTATTACTGGGCAGACATACCCTGAATGGGTGGATGGATGGACAGACAGAGTAATAAGAACTACTGGTTTATTCCCATTAGCTTTTGTTCACCAAGCCTGTGGTAGAAAAACAATAAATGAGTGATACCTTATCAGACATGTGTGCCTGCGTGTGTGAGAGAGAGGGGGAGAGGGAGAGGATGAGAATACATATACAAAGAGAGGGGGGGTTGTTTAATTTGTTCATGATACATTGCATTTCAAAATTTCCTTGTAGAGAGCTTTAAGAACATAGTTCAGGTAGTCCTCAACTTACAACCACAATTGAGCCCAACATTTATGTTGCTAATTGAAACATTTGTTACGTGAGCTTGCCCCATTTTAGAACTTTTCTTGCAAACTTGTTAAGTGAATCACCGCAGTTGTTAAATTATTCAAACTGTTGTTGAGTGGATCTGGCTTCCCCACCAACTTTGCTGGTCAGGAGTTTGCAAAAGGGGATCATGTGACCCTAGGATTGGTCACATAAATATGACTCAATTGCCAAGTGTCTGAATTTTGATCATGTGGCCATGAAGATGCTACTACAGTCATAAGTGAGAAAACTGGTCATAAGCCACTATTTTCAGTGTCATTGTAATTTCTGAATGGTCACTAAGCGAATTGTTGTAAGTCGAGGATTAGCTCTAGTTGAAATCTCATTGTATCATACAAACCTCCACAAAGTACAAAGTGTTTCTATTACTGATTGAAAGCCCAGATTGAAAGCTGCATCTGTGAAATTCACTTGCATTTTATTCTGATGTGATCTTTCATTAAGGATTTGATAATGAGTTTATGTGCGTACCTTGTTGGATATTTTCTTTCTGTAATATTCTGTTTATTACATAAAATAATCGGAAAGAGAGCAAGAGAAAAGAGAGATAGCGCTTCTTTAGACAAGCTACCTGATTTGATCTTTTAAGAATGGAGAATAGCCAGTGCTTCATTCCTGCTGGAATGTTTGCAGTGTAACAAAAGATTCCTCTGGGTGAGATTGTGATAAACTGTGTGGGATTCAGAACCTGGCAAAACAGGAGGAAATAAAAGCAAAATTAAAGGATCCTTCTCTTTTCTCAGTTCTAGGGTTTCTAAAATAATAGCAATAGCACTTAGATTTAAATACCGCTTTACAGTGTTTTACAGCCCTCTCTAAGCAGTTTATAGAGTCAGCATATTGCCCCCAACTATTTGGTTCCTCATTTTACCAACCTTGGAAGGATGGAAGGCTGAGTAATGTTGTTTGATTGTACTTGGACACCTTAACCTTCAACTTGCCCTTCTATCCTACCGTTCCCCTCCCTCATCTCCAATAACCATATATTTGCAGCTCTGACCTTCCTGTTTCAAGTACCGATAGCTCCATGCAGCTCGGAGTCACACAGCAGCTTTATCTAATGCATTTTTTCTGATCTGAGCTTTTATCGGCAAGAGCCCATAAGGCCAGGTTGAATCTTTTTTGTTTCATAAACATTGATCTCACTCCATAGTTCGTTAACTATTCATCCTCCCCCCCATCCCTATTTTTTTAAAAAAACATCTGTGCCCCTTAGCATGTGGAATTAAAATTTGAGTTCCTTTGGTGCCGAACGCAGGTTGCTCAAGTGCAGAATTCTTCAATATATGAAGATTTTCTTGGAAGCAGTTTTAGGTCTGGCTGGATTGGGCATGAATGACACATGGAATCTTTCTGTGGTGTCCCTTTTTAGCTGTGATGGCAGATCACATTTTTAATTGAGGTCTACCACCCCAGAAGACTACTAGTGGGTTTTTTTCCTGCAGCTTTAGATAATTAGATGCTGAAATCTGTGAAATGTACTCTGTGATTTATTCGCCTCCTGGTTTTTGTCTGTTGCAGTGACAGCTATATTGTGCGAGTCAAAGCCGTGGTTATGACCCGAGATGACTCCAGTGGAGGATGGCTGCCCCAAGAAGGAGGTGGCCTTAGTAGGGTTGGTGTCTGCAAGATCCAGTGCTCAGAGGCCAATGGAAGGAATGGATTTCTCATCCATGGAGAAAGGCAAAAAGACAAACTGGTAAATTAAATTGCTTTGGTATTTATGGACTCTGGCCCCTTTTCTTCCAAAATGTTATCTCCCCTCTCCCCCCCCCCCCCATCTTCCTTAACATTTCCTAAGCTCCGGTGTGTGACATATCTACAAAGCTTCTCTTAGTGCAGATGGATGTTATCTATTGTTTTCACAAAGAGCAAGGTGCATATTAATGTTTAAACTCCTTAAGCATTTAAAGAGAATGAGAATGTTAAAACAACACGTTTTTTTCCCCAAAAAATTTGCTGAACAGATTAGAAATGTTTTTTTTTTTAAAAAAAACAACTAACAAAGCCAGCCACATTGTATGAAGTAATTGAAGCTTTTGAAATGGGACTGAATTATTCATACCATTTCATTTGAGATAAGAGTCTAGAAGGGCTAAAACGCCAGGATGATTTAAACGTAGCTCTTTGTAGTGATTGTGACTTGCTGTGACCCCAGTTTCCTGCTTCGTTGTGGGACAAATAACTCTCAAATTTTGGGACTTCTCCTCTCGCCCACTTTTAATCAGAAGGTGTCCCTGTCCACAAGTTTATTCTAGATGGGGGTAACAAACTAAAGAGATAACAGATGCATGTTAGGTCTTCGGACATAGCAAATGAGCCCTGCAATAAAATGTTGCAGTGTGAAGTCTTCAGAGTCCCAGCTAGCCATGCCTTTCTCAGCAATATTCCATTCCAATGGTAGTCAAATGTCACCCTGGCCAGGAAATACAAGAAAGGGGAGACAGTATTATTAAGGCAAGAAGAATTAAGGCAAAGAACAAAAACAAGTCAGTTGCGGGTTGAGTTACTGTTGGTAAAAGCAGAATATAAACTAGAAGCAGTTTATGTATTTTAGGTACTTTAAATAAGGTAAGTTAATGCTGTTTAGTAGACAATCACATTTATGAAGAAAATCATTCCATCCCTTCCTTTTCATTTGGGTTTCATTACTTGGGTTGCTTTGGGCTTTACCCTCCTCATTAAATTATTCCTTCTCTTCCCCTTCTTTTAAATAAGTTTGTTTCCCCAAATAAAGCTAGCTTTCTGGATGGCCTCTCAAAAATGAAGTGGTCCCATCAGATGTGGGGCCTGCTTGAGGTTCTAGGTGAATTTAAGAATGATTTTGCCTTTACTCTGCACCCCAAATTCCACAGGTTTGTCACTGAAAGTATGGGCAGGACTGTTTGCACATCCTATCAACAGAAAGAATGGTACATATTAGCCAAGTTGCTTACCATTTCTCCAGGGAGTTCTGAATTAATTTAATTTAATTAATTTAATTAATTAAATTTCTATACCGCCCCTCTCCTCGTGGACTCGGGGCGGTGTACAGCCATGATCAAACATAAAATGTATAATCCAAAAAAGTTAAAATTGTAGAATTGTATTTGATACAGTCATAATGAATAAGAAGTGATGGCTCAGCGATTAAAACCGTGAACTTGTCAGCTGGAAAGCTGACAGCTCAGGTTCAAGACCCAAGTGTTGCATGATGGGGTGAGCTCCTGTTACTCACTCCAGCTTCTGCCAACCTAACAGTTCAGAAGCATGCGAATGCAAACTGGTAAATAGGTAATGCTTCAATGGGAAAGGTCACTGTGTTTCATATTTTCATGCTGGCCACATGATGAGGGAAACATCTCTCAGGCAATACATGCTCCCTTGGCTGGACAGAGAAAACCTTTAAACCTTTATAATGAATAACTTAATTTACAACTCAATCATAAATGAATAACTTAAAGTAACTTACAGGGTTGTTATGTTCAGTACCAGTTATAATTCAGGTCTCGGAATCCATGTCTTTACCAGTAACACAATACATAGATGCTAGCTGTTTCCTGTTGAATAGGAGAAATACCAAAATTGTTGGTGGGTAAGTTCCCACAGCCCCAAAAATCATAACATTTTGGAAACTGTTAATAGTGTGACTGTTCCATAGTGAGTGGATAAACCACCGATAAATGCAGGTACTGTTAAAATAAATATGGAATGAGATGATGAATCAGTTATTATGGTTTGGTGATACAGATGTTTTTGAATGAGGGCTTTACTGATTCAGTGATATTGGTTTGGAGATGCGTTTAGGGTCAAAGCACTATAATAAATTAAACTCTAGTATCTTCTAATTAGCATGCCCATTGGCCTCCTACCAGTGTATTATGATGGCTATAGTCCAATATATCCAGAGGATACTAAATTAGACAAAGCTGTAACAGGGGAAGAGACAAGGAATAACGATTATATGGTTGCTTATGAGCTGTGAGTGGTCAGTGTGGTGCCAATTGCCCAAAAGAAGATAATATTTGTAACTCAGGATTGAACTGTGGAATCCTTGGTATTCTCTGAGCTTAGTTGTTTGCTTGCAGATACAACATCATCAGTCCTAATCAGTGTGGGGCTTGCTCTGTTTATATACAGTAGATTGCTGAATCTATACTTGTTGAAGTACAGTTTTCTGCTTGGTAGTTCCTTGATTAGAGTATTGTTTTCTGCTTGATTGTTTGTCTTGTGTTAATCCCTGTTTATCTGGGTATAAACTGCTGGAGAGAATGTTTCTAGCTTTTTTGTTTCTTTTTTAGCTTTTATATTGTCTCCTTTGAACTATACATAAATGTGATTTATCTCTATGTGTCTATGTGTCTAAATGCCAGACTTCTAGGAATTCCCTAGCATTTTGGGATTTGGCTTGGTCTAAGAAAATTTCCCAGTTGAAACTGTGGTTGAGTCCAGCCATGTGTTGTGAGTTTAAGCAGTTTTCATTATAAAATGGGTAATGAAGACCAGCAATGATTCCATGGTGCTAACTGTATAGCAATATAGCAAATAGATTTCATTTTGCATGAAAAGGAATAGTCATGAATACTGAAATGGTACAATATTTGGTACACACACACAAATGTGAAGAATAAGTTCCTAAAGAAGTTAAACTTGGCTTTGCCGAGATATGAAATATGGTGTGTAATGTAAAGATTTGTGTTCCTGTATCAGCCAAGCAGGAAATGTTTCAAGCATGTTGTCGCCTCATTTAATTTTCCTGACTTCTTATGTTGAAAGGAGAGTCATACCAAACAACTGCAAAGCAAACAGATTTATTTTTTTTTAATGGGTGCAAGAGGAAGTAGTAAATTACACTAATAAAGTTGTGTCCTTTACCTGTAAGTTTCTTCATTGCACATCTTTGCATTTTCACCCCAGGTGGTGCTGGAATGCTATGTGAAAAAAGACTTGATCTACACTAAGGCAAATCCTACATTTCACCACTGGAAAGTTGACAACCGAAAATTTGGACTCACTTTTCTAAGCCCTGCTGATGCACGAGCATTTGACAGAGGGGTGAGAAAAGCCATTGAAGATCTCACAGAAGGTACTACACAATATCCTACCACTTTAATGTGTGTAGCAAAATGGCTGTCTTCTCTATTCTCCACACACCCCTTCCCATTTTTCTTTGGGTGGGGGGAGGTTGGTACTAACTTTGAAGACATAACGTTGCGTGTCTTTCACAGAAGCCCTGCTACGTTACTTAAATCATAGCCTCCGCTTTCTGTCTTGGTTTCAGGGAATGTGATTCCATTATTTAGCCAGTCCTCTGTACTATCTAGGAACTGTTATGTTTGTAAGGTTAATCCAGACTGAACAAGTGTCATATATTTCTCATACTGTGTGTCTTTCTTTTTGTTTTTCATATTTGCTGTTATCTTGAATAGACTTTTTAAGATTCATGTTAAATTGTAATTATTTATTATTATTTTGCCAACTAATTTGTATCTTGGGCTTTACATAGTTGGAGAGTGGCAAGAGGAAGTCCAAGTTTTAATTCACCTAATTTTTGGTACGATTCTAAAACACTTGATCCAGGAATTCACCAAAAAAATATACCACATAGAATTGCTCTTGTGAAAATGCAAAAAAAAAAGGCTTTGTCCTAAAGAATATTGACCTGGGTTTTAAGCATGAGACCAGGCTTTCTACTTCATTCCAGCATAACAAACACTCTGGCTTTGTTTGAGTTTGGAAATGTGGGCTTAGCAGGTGGCTTTTTGAGAGGGATGGCTATGCTCAAAACAAATATTTGCCCTCCACTAATTTTTTTAGAAATAGGATGGGCAGGAATATAATCTTTTATCTAAAGGAACAACACACATTTAAAAATATCTTTGCAGGTTCTACAACATCCTCTTCTACGATCCACAATGAAACTGAAGTTGGAGATGACGATGTCTTCACTGTACGTATCTTCCATATCAAATGCATGTTTGTGGCCTCTGAATTGTTTTTGTCTTTCATGGGAAAGTAGAGCTTATGGGGGGACTGATTGCTATTTGCACAAAGAAGAGGCGGTTGTAAAAGTGAAAATAAAGTCTCCCTTAAGCCAAACTGAGTTCTTGATGAGAACGTAAAGACCATCTCCCATGTTGCTTTCTTGCAA
>JANHFP010003181.1:44961-57445 GCA_032468135.1 Calamaria suluensis | reverse complement strand
AAAAGCTTCTTAATAAAGGGTGACATGATTAAAAGCTACAATAAGTGATAGAAATAAAGGGAGTATTAATGTATACATTTTTATTTGATAAAATGAAAGTAATAATGAGAAATAAGTGGAATAATTGAATAATGATTGACTAACCTAATTTAGATGTGTATTATTGTTAGAATAGGGTTAGGGAAGAAAAGCAACTGGACTTTGTTTTTACCTTGAAGACGTTTATATTATAATTTATATTTCTTGCTGCTAATGATCAGATAACTTCAAGAGGTATAAATCCTTCCATTCTCCACCATTCAGTCAGAATTGAAGAAGCTTCTTGGATGAGAAGTGAAACGTCTTCAAGGAAAAAGAAGGAAAGTCCAATTACCTTTACTTGACATCTAGAACAGCTAAAGGGTTCAAAATTGGAAGAGGGGTGTGGATATTGTCCCACTGTCTATTTAATATATGCAGAATATATCAAGAAGGGTGCTGGATTAAAAGAAATTGGAATTAATATGGAATATGGAAATATCAACAATGTGATATATGTTGGACACACAGAAAAGGAATTTCTTGAAGGTGAAAGAAATTAGTGTAAACATCTGGCTGCCGCTCAATAGGGTTGCTTTTTTAAAGAAAACCTTAAGTTCATGTCAATAGGCAATGCCAGCCTAATGCAGAGAGTCAGAGAGTTTAGATGATAGTAAGTTCAAAATTCTTAGGAATGGTGAGTAGTGCTGTGAAATAAAGAGGTGTCCTTGCTTGAGATAAAGGCTACAACAGATCTAGATTGAAAATTAAGGTACATGGACATCAAACAAAAAACAAACGTATATAAGGTTTTCCCCACAAGTGAAGGTGAATATGCATGTGCTAGGTAGGATAATGTTGCAGGATCCAATCAGGGTCGGTCACTGGGCCCAGTTCGCCTCCCTCGTGCCTCTCTCTAGCAGAATATGTGCTTTGGGCTATTCTATCTTCCTTGATGATGGGCTCCAGCTCAGAAGACTAAACCTGTGGTCCCTGTGACCGACCCAGATTGGATCCTGCAACGTTTTCCCCGGCTGCAGAAGTAGCTTTAAAGGCTGAGACATCAGAAACACTGTGGGGAAAAAACAATCTTGTTCCTCTTTAAGTGTGGTGCTGGTTGAGAATATCTTGGACCTGGAGAACACACTGCTCATTGGAAGCACTTTTTGCAGAACTAAAGGATGCATCAGATAAAGGCATGAGTCCCTGGAATAACATCCTTATGCCTGCAAAAAGAGAAGGCTAGGTGGAGAGATGCCATCACTGAGAACATAAAGCAGTGTTTTCAAAAAAGCAAAGTGACTGACAGTTCTGGTAATTAGGTTTCTTCAACAGAAAGAGAAGTGGTAACAAAAGTAATGTAGGGAATTAAAGTAATACAGGTAGTCTTCAACTTATGACCATAATTGAGGCCAAAATTTCTGTTGCTAAGACAGACAGTTGTTAAGTGATTCCCCTCCCCCATTTTATGACTTTTCTGGCCACCGTTTTAAAGTGAATCACTGCAGTTGTTATGATAATTGTGTGGTTGTTAAGTGAACCCGGCCTCCCCATTAATTTTGCTTGTCAGAAGATTGCAAAAAGTAATCACCTGATCCTGAGACACTGCAACAAATACGACTCAGATGCCAACCATCTGAATTTTGATTATGTGACCATGGGTTGCTGCAATGGTCATAAGTTTGAAACACTGTCATATTTCACTTTTTTCAGTGCTATTGTAACTTTGAATGGTCACTGAACGAGTTGTTGTAAGTTGAGTACTACTTATATTTGAATTTTAAACGGACTGTCATGTTATAAATATGCACACTACCAGTAATTTGTAGAGTTTATTCTCCTTGAACCAGATTTATATTTATTTTGAATAGTTATGAGTAGAGATGTTTTAACCTTTCCAATTTCCTCCCGTTGTCTTTTCTATTCCTAACCTGGTTGATTGTCGGAATCAACAGTTTTTCCATGTTGTTTGTCATAATGACTTACATTGGCTCAATTTGCATATAACACTAGGCCCCAACCTAGTTTTTTTTTTCATGCTTTAACCCAACCTGTGAATCTAGCCAATCCTCCCCATTAGTGCTACTTCTTCATTCTTGCCTTAGGTTCTCAGAGAACAGCCAGATGTCAACCAAGCCTGCAGAATTTGGAGCACAGCCACTTCAGAGGTGGAGTGGATTGTGGCCCAAATGAACGATTTGTTGCAAGAGAACAGGTAGGTGGATTCCAACTCTCAGAATTTCTGAGTCGGCCATAACAACCATAACAATTGTGATTTTGCTAAACATCCGTGCAAGTAAAAATCTTACTGAAGTAAAAAGAAAGTGTCTTACCTTGTTGTGTCTTCTCCTTTTGTGCTGATCCCCCCCCCCTTTTTTTAAAAAAAAAAGTGGGATTCAGAGAGTGCTGACTGAAGCAGTAGAGGCTGTTTTATCCTCAAAGCCTGGATGTCCATACAGGAAGAGGTAGATTCCTATTTAAGGCTAGGTTTTTAGAAGTCTGTTTTCTCTGAGGTGCTTATGCTCTCTGAAGCCCAGACAAGGAGTAATGGATGGGAATTGATCAAGGAGAGATTCAACCTAGAAATAAGGAGAACTTTTCTGATTTGAGAATCAACCAGTGGAACAGCTTGCTTCAGGAGTTGTGGGAGCTTCATCACTGGAAGCTTTCAAGGAGAGACTGAACTGCCACCTGTCAGAAATGGTGGTAGGGCAGGGGTGTCAAAATGGATTTCTTTGAGGGCCAGATGAGCATTGTAGTTCTCCTCCGCAAGCTGGTAGAGGGGGTGGGAGACTGGACAGACGCCTCCTGCAGCCCCCTCTGCCCTGCTGCTTTTTGCCTGAACCAACCTCCTGCAGCAGTTGACCGGCCAAAACAGGGCACAGGGGGTGGCTGGTGGCTCCCTCCATGGCCTCCTGTAGCACTCTGTGAGCCAAAAACGGCCCCCTGCCGGCGCAGCCTATTTTTGGCTGGCAGAGGCACCCAGTCCTTGGATGTCCCCAGGCTGGCCCCTCCGGCTGGATTTAAGCATCCTGCAGTCCAAATCTGGCCTGAGGGCCTTGAGTCTGACGCCCCTAGTGCAGGGTCAGCTGGGCAGAGGGTTAGGCTGCATGACCTACGTGGTCCATTCCAACTTTGTTATTCTATTGTACTTGATTCTATTCTATTCTTGTCGTTTTGCCTCATAAATACATATTTAAGATTTTAGGTTCAGTTAGAATGCACTTGGGAACATTTCCCTGTGTTCTCTGCCAGACTGTGTGCAGGGCTGGTGTCAGTGAAATGGAAGAGAGCAGAGTTGGCAGTAGAAATCTGGCATTGAAGGCAGTGAGTGGCTCCTGATTTTACAACCTTTTCTGCTGTGGTCATTAAACAAATCACAGTTGTTAAGTGAAACCCGTGGTCATTAACTAAATCAGACTTCACTCATTGACTTGGCTTGTCAGAAGCTGGCTACAAAGGTTGCAAATGGTGATCACATGATCCCGGAATGCTGCAACCATCATAATCTATGCCAGTGAGGTCCCAAATTTTGAGTATATGACCACAGAAATGCTACAGTGGTCATAAGTGTGAGGTCCAGTTGTAACATTTTTCAGTATTGTAACTTCAAACAGTCACTAAGTGAATGGTTGTAAGTTTGAGGGCTGTCTGTAGTGACCTAAAACACATTACAGGTAGTCTTGAACTTACAAGCATAGTTGAGCCCAACATTTATGTTGCCAAGTGAAAGATTTAGGTGAGTTTTGCCCCATTTTATAACTTTATTTGCCCCCATTTGCAGTTGGTAAATTAGTAACACGGTTATTAGGTGAGACTGGCTCCCCATTGACTTTGCTTGTCAAAAGGTCACAAAAGCAGATCTTATGACCCCAGGACATTGCAGCTGTCATTAATACAAGTCAGCTGCCAAGCATCTGAATTTTGATCATGTCACCATGGCAATGCTGCAACTGGAAGTATGAAAAACGGTAATCAGTCACTTTTTTCAGTGCCATTGTAACTTTGAACGATCACTAAATGAACTGCTGGTAAGTTGAGAACTACCTTTATGACTTTGTCCCAACAATGATTTTGGAGATCAGGAAACACACTTTGGGATGGCATATTGTCTCCCTGGTTTTGTAAACAACCATTTCACTTTAGACCAGGGGAGTTCAAAGTCCACAAGTCCTAACAGTTGCCAAAAGTGGATACCCTTCCTTTAGATAGAAATGGCCTTGTAAGAAGTAACTCATTCTTTCCATTTGGGTAAAGGAGCAGGGTTATGCAAAAGGTTTCTGCAATTTACACAGCGGATTTGCTGACAGGCATGATAAAGCCATGTGTGTTTTGGTCAGCCAAGCTCGTCTTCCTAGCTACTCCTGGATTGATACTTTCTGTTTGCATGCAAAGGAAGGAGGAAGGAAATCCTCCTTCCAAATTCTTTCTTGTCAGAGTTGTTAAGTCAGTCACTGCAGTTGTTAAATTAGTAACAAAGTTGTTAAGTGAATCTGGCTATCCCCATTGACTTTGCTTGTCAGAAGGTCACCTGATCCCCAGGACACTTCAACCATCATAAATATAAATCAGCTGCCAAGCATCTGAATTTTGATTACATGACTATGGGGATGCTGTTGTTGTTAGTTGCGAAGTCGTGTCCGACCCATCGTGACCCCATGGACAATGCTCTTTCAGGCCTTCTTGTCCTCGACCATCCTCTGGAGTCCACCCAAGCTCACACCTGCTGCTTCAGTAACTCCCTCCAGCCACCTCGTTCTCTGCCGTCCCCTTCTTCTTCTTTGGCCCACAACCTTCCCCAGCATTACATTCTTCTCCAGTGAGTCCTTTCTTCTCATTAGGTGCCCAAAGTATTGGGATACTTTGACCACCTAATGGGGATACATGGGGATGCTACAACTGTCCTAAGTATGAAAAACAGTCCTAAGTCACTTTTCAGGGCCATCTGTAAGGATTGCCTCTCCCTCTAACTTAACATAGTAAGAACTCTTGAAACGAAGTATTTCAAAAGGAGCCTTTTATTAGGTAGAAGTGATAGCAGTGGATTCAAAGCAACATCTGAATACTCTTAGGCAAAACAAATAGGATTAAAGCAGTAGAGACCCCTCCCCCTTTAGCCAGAATGCAGATCTTTAGCCAATACACAAATGTGAAAATGTTTTCTTTACCAGTTGACCTGAGGAAGTGGACAATTATGCATTCCAAGAGTTACCCCCCTTTATCCTTTAAATTGAAACAACCCACATGGCCATCATAAACCTTCCCCAACCATAAGGGGATCTCAGGATGCTTTGGCACCAGGATATATGTTGTAAACTCTCATTTGACACAGGCAATGCTAATAAATCAAATGGGGGGGGGGGGGCTTTCTCCCAACTGAACAGCAGTATCACTTTTAGGGATCTAAATGAACTAAATAGTCACTGAATGAACTGTTGCAAGTTGAGGATTACCTATAGAGGGGAGGAGAAAATCAGCAGAAATGAATGCCAATTTACCAAATGTACCCCAGACTTAACAATTGTCAATAACAAATTCTAAATGTCTGGATAGTGGAGGTGGAAGTTATATAGAGACAGCAAAATAGAAGGAAGCAAAGGTAATACTAAAATTGATAGGCACCTTGGGTGCAATCCCAGAACAACTGGAGCACCACTGTCACTGATCAATAGTCTTGGCATTGACAAAATCACCATCAGTCAATTGCAAAAGGCAGCTTTACTTGGAGCAGGTTAAATGCTGTGACGGTACCTTTAATATTATTAAACAATGACATCAAGTATCCCAGATCCCTGGGAAGGACTCAATAGACGGAGGGGAATGGTAAATTCACTCTGAATATCCAGCTGACTGAGCAACCAACCATAATAATTATGTTGGGAAGTAAAAGGGTATTTGTAGTTGGAAGATCCTGAAAAATACTCACTGGGCTTTACAATTCCTATAGGGAAGTTGTGGCTGAGATGTTGCTTGAAGATGGCTTTCTTATTCCAACTGCTGACACTGTGCAGATCTTAAATATTCCTCAAGGTTGGTATATCAAGTTGTTTTTTTTCCTTGGTTGAACAAGAAAAGTTATCCAACCATTGGCTGTTCAAAATCTGTGCAGGTTACCTGCACTGGATCCTGGCAATTGATTTAGTTGTCTGTGCAGTATGATCATTCCATTCAAACACTCAAAGCGATTACTGGGACCAGTTTGATAAGATAAAAACCAAAGCTATGAAACTTCAAATTGGTAGGATTTCCAGAGCTAAAAAGAGATGTTGACTGATTTTCTAAGGGTTTTAATTTTAATCATCTGAAACTACCAAATGCTCTTCACTATATGCCAGATCAGTAGGACTCTGATAGTGGGGCACGTTCAGAAAAGTTTATCCTGCAGGTTTTAACTTTCAGGCAGTTTGGAAGAGAGAATGATGGTCCCTTGGGTAACATTTCAAATAATAGAAAGAAATCATGATGTACATCAGGGTATTCAAACTCAAGGCCCATGGGCCATCCTGGAAACTGTAAGGGTCCAGCCCGCGTCACTTCTGCCCAGCCCACGCCATCCCGGCGTACATGCACATGCACAGGGCCAGCTCTCCACCACTACACGCAGAGCAACTAAAGTAGTCCATGGGACTGAAGAATAGCTCAGGATGTGCTTGGGGCGGCTCCTCGCCCCACCATCCGTGGGCCTTTTGGAGCTAAGGCTGCCCTGGAGGGGCATCTTCTGGAGACGCCCGGAGCGATGGCAATCCCTCTGGGGGCTCCAGATAAGCCCTAGGAGCCGGAGGAATCGGAGGCAGCTGACAGCCTACAGCTGACAGTCGCCGTTTCCATCGGAGTGGCAAGCGGAGAAAAACAAAAAGCGATGCGAAGCAGTTTGTGTGTTCAAGGTGAGACTTTGTTTCCCTTGAACTAATGCCGGAACGCCTGCTCGGGCAGAGATGTGGATTCCAGCTCAGTAATTTAAAAGGAGAAGAAGAAGAAGAAGAGCCATCATTTTTACAGTTTTGCTGTACTGTAGTGAAGGGATGTGGCTGCCTCATGAAATGCAAGCAGGGGATAAACTGAGCCTGGTTTGTTCTCAGTCTTATAAGTAGTCACAAAATACTAGCAAAAGTGGCATCTGATCACAAGGCAAGGAATATTTCCCCTTTTGCATTTGAGCATCCAAGAAGGGACAGGAAAGAAAGGGAAAGAGAAGAAAGGAAGGAAGGAAAAAGAAGGAAAGCGGGGAAGGAAGATGAAAGAAAGGAGAATGAAGAGGGAAGGAAAAAGAAGAGAAATTAATGAGTAAAGGGAAAGAAGGAATGAAATTATTGTGTGTGTGTGGGGGGTCTGAGTTAAATCCTGCCTTAGCATTTAGCCACCAGCAGCCCTGCTGCCTTTTGTCCCCTCCTCCTGACCTTTCCTGGTGGTCTCCCATCCTATCACTGAGGATGCTTCGGTTACAAAGCTGGGTCTCCTCATAAGTCATGGAGTGGGCCTCCCTCCCACGATTAGCAACCTGGCCAATGGCCAAGGAGAGCGAGCACAGCAGCAGCGGGGGCTGGCCACAGCCATACTCCCCGCAGCTCCCAAAGTCAACCACAATCCTGATGGTCTCTCAATGAAATTAGTTTGACACCCCTGATCTACATAGTGAAAAACGAGTTCATACTAGTGAAGAATTCAAATTCTTTCTCTCTTTAAAACTGGGAGTATTTATTACAGTTGTATTTCCTCGGCCCCTAAGGAATTAATAGCAAAAAATATTTTTTTAACCTTTGTGGTACTGAGGATTGTGTATTGTTGTTCATATATAATATTCAGTTTTAATTTTTCTTCCCTGCCCCTCTTTTGCCTTGTCGTTTGGAGTGTAGAAACTCACAAGTGGGATTTTAAGATCCCTCGAGCACTTCTTCGTTTCTGGCAGCCCCTGCTGAGAGGTTTGCACTCCAAACATTTCACTCAGACTCTGCTGGAGAAAATGTTTGATGATTTGAAGGCCCACGCAAGGATCGCCTCACTTCGTTCTCAGTACCTGATCAACTGGATCACAAAAATTCTGAAGGCTAACTTGCGAGTTGGTAAGTATTGGGAGGTGTTCAGAGAAGATTTAAGTTTTTCACTTGGCATTATTCTCTGATGAAAAACATAAGTAGGGGACGAGAAAAATTATTAGCAGAAAAACAGGTTGCACAATGCTCTAGTGAAGGCTTTTGTGTTCTGCAAAAATATATTCTCACCTATAAAATGCATGAAAATACTAAAAGTAAGATGTAATTTAGTAGAGATGTACGGTACCATTCTCTGCAGTGATCCTTACCAGGACAGGAATCGAGCAAAGGGTGTATTAAACACCAGTACATTTTGTGAATATGTTTGTGGTATTTTTATGACATTTGCGAAGCAGGCTGTGTTCTGAAAGCTTGTCTTGAAAAGGCAAAACAAGTTGACAACAGCTTTCCAGATTCTGTTGTGATCACAACCAAGTCTATCCTTTGGCTGCAGATTAAACATGTTGATAGAGCAAAGAAATGGGTGAATCTAATGGCTAGCCATGTGCTTTGCAGTGTATCATCATTGTTTGGGTTCCAGATAACTGCAGAACACAAAAGCCATCACTAGAGCATTTGTACAACCTGTTTTTCTGCTAATGATCTTTCCAAATTAATTGCTGTGCTTTTAAAAATAAAACTCTGGCATTAAAACATCAATTACAATTGCATTAGTTAAAGCATTCCAGCTCAGCAGCTTCCTGATTGGTGCTTTAGCAATATTACACAGGTAGTCCTCAATTTACAACAGTTCACTTAGTGTTTTGAAGTTACAACAGCACTGAAAAAAGCGATTGTTTTTCACACTTACAACTTTTACAACATCACCATGATCATGTGATCAAAATTCATACGCTCAGCAACTGATTCATATTTATGACCGTTGCTGTGTGCCATGGTCATGTGATCCTATTGCGACCTTCCAACAAGCAAAGTGCATGGGGAAGCCAGGTTCATTTAACCGAGTTACTAACTTAAGAACTGCAGTGATTCATTTATCCATTGTAGCAAGTAAGGTTGTAAAATGGGGCAAAACTCATTTAACAAATTTCTCATTTAGCAATGAGAACATAAATAAATTTTGGGCTCAATTGTGGTCGTACGTTGAGGACTACCTGTATACACCAAAAGAGAGCAGGCTGAGCACTGAACATGCTTTGGAAAGCATCCACTATTGTTCAATTTAACGTGCCAATCCATAAAATTGTGATCAACTGTTTGTACCAATTGAAAGTTGGACATTCACAGCACTAGACCAAAGTTTTGCAGTCTTAATTGGTAGTTCAGTATGTTATCCGCACTCACTCAATGTAGTTGTGTTGTGTGAACCCTAAGTAACAGCCATGATTAACTGAACAAATCCTTACTGAAACACAAAAGTCAGTTTCTATACTCAGTCATCCAGGTCATGGTTGTCCCAAAGGTGCTTTTTCAAAAGGCAGCCGGACTTTGATTTTCCTTCTCATCCAAGAAACCTCTTCAGTTCTGAAGTGCACAGTATGAATGCCAGATTGGACATGGATCCAGTGCATCAGCTTTGGTCAATGGACATACTTCTGTCCCCTTCCTGTGATCCCATTTTATAGATGGAACTGGGGTTCAAACGTGGGAAATCACCCCATGCAGCACACCAGTGCAACTGATGTTTGAACTTCAACCCATATTTTTTTCACCTCTAATCTTTTCTTGAGTTTGGTAGTGAGAGCCTTCCTTCCTATTGTTTCTTCTCTTTCCATGAACCTGGGTAAAGAAAAGAAGCTGAAGTTTTCCAAAGCCAAGAAGAAACAAAGCTGCTTGAGACTGTTCCATCACCATAGTTCATTACAGTGGCTGAAGCTTCTCAGTGATTGCCTAGATGCACCTTGCTGGGCCAGTCCTCACCTCTTGCATCTGTAAGTACATCAATGGAGTGGAGCTGGGGCCACAGAGTGGTTCTGGGGCAGGGGAAGAGTACCAGGAAAGCAAGTTTTGGATCTCTTCATTTCGGGTTTCAACGTTTCAAGATCCAAAATAAAATCTGGAAGGTCTTAGAAAGAGGCTTGTTTCTGAGCATCCATCAGCAGAGTTTCACTCAATCAGTACTTCACTTTTTTTTTCAGTCGTTGAGCCAATAAGAAAGGTTCAGAAAGTGCCAGAACCATCAGTCAGTGCAACAATCCCCTCACTCTGCTTTCCTCTTCAAGAACGCAAGAGTTTATGTTTTCCAGCAAAGAAGGAAGGAGGCCATGCATGTAGGCCTTCTCCAGGCTCCAGCATTTGAAAGACCCCTATTTGCCATTGGGACTGTTTTGCTTACCCAGATCATCATAGCAGTTCTTCTTCTTAGGATATATTCATTTTGCAAGAATGTTCTTGAACACAGGTAGTTGACTTACAACCATTCAGTTAATGACCATTCAAAGTTACAACAGCACTGAGAAAAGAGACTTATGACTGTTTTCCTCATGACGATTGCAACATCCCCATCAAAATTGGGCCACTTGGCAACTGACTCAAATTTATGATTGTTGCAGTGTCCTGAGGTCATGTGATCAGTTTTTGTGACCTTCTGACAAGCAAAGTCAATGGGGAAGACAGTCATTTAACAATCATCATGCTAACCTAACTGCAGTGATTCACTTAACAATTGTGGCAAGAACTGTCGTAAAATGGGACAAAACTCACTTAACATCTGTAACAGAAATTTTGGGCTCAATGGTGGTCATACGTCGAGGACTACCTGTATAGATTTCTGACTGGGTCAGAAAGGGTCAGGAGGCACAGATGACCAGTGCAAGGAACCTGCTTTAAGATAGTAATAATTGAGTTTCCTTTTCTTTGTGAACTGCATATGTGAGGTCACATTTTATGAATTTTAGCTCAGGTAGTCCTCAACAACAGTTCATTAAGTGACTGTTTAAAGCTATAGCAGCACTGAAAAAAGTGACAAGATCATTTTTCACACTTTACAATCATTGCAGCATCCCCATGGTCACATGATCAAAATTCAGAACTGATTCATATTTATGATGGTTGCAAGGTCCCGAGGTCATGTGATCCCCTTTGGCCACCTTCCCCACCGTCAGTGGGGAAACCAGATTCACTTAACAACTGGCAAGAAAGATGGTAAAATGGGGCAAAACTCACTGAACAATTGTTTCACTTAGCACCATAAATTGTGGTTCTAACTCAAGGACTACCTGTACAAATCTGGTTTTGTTTGCTAGGATTCTGTTGAGTATGGAGCCTCCATTGCCGGCTGAAGCTCAAGAGAAGCTCCTCTACTTGACCTCTATCTACACCCAAGAAGATGGTGCCTTCCCCAGTTCTGGTTCCACACTGGATGTTTGCAAGCAGCCCATTTACACCGTGGAGAGCTTACTGAAGCTCAATGCTGCTGCTATCACCCACAAATTCTTGAAGAGAACAGGGCGGACAGAGGTGTTGCCAGGAATGGTTAAAGAGAAAGGGTGGGTTGAGGAAGAGGAGGAAGAAGAAGAGATGGACACTCAGCCACCATCACAGCAAGAACCTCTTTTCCTGGAAGACCCAGCAGCTTTGGCTGAAAAAAGAAAAGCTCTTCAGGGGGGAGTCTGGCAAGTTGGCTCAGGTAAAGCCTGGCTTCTAATCCGTTGGGAGTTGCATGTTTGGCATGTTAAGGGCAAAAAATGGGCCCGAGAGCTGCATAGTTTACCTCTGAATGTCTTGAATAAATAAGCCTGTGGCTAGAAGGTGCGGAATTGGAGGAATGGTAAAAGGCAGGAGAAAAGGAACATAGAGTTTAGATAAACTATGCCCCATAATTACCTTTGCTTAATGGGATGCCCCTTTTAATAGCATCTGTCTATAGTCCAGAGCAAGCATATGCAGTTCATGGGTTCCATCTGGCCCTGGACAGCTAGTAATATGCCCCCAAAAGATATTATAAAAATATAAAAAAGATTGTTCTGTAGAATAGAATAGAATTCTTTATTGGCCATTTGTGATTGGACACACAAGAAATTTGTCTTGGTGCATAAGCTCTCGGTGTACATAAAAGATACATTTGTCAAGAATCATAAGGTACAACACTTAATAATAGTCATAGGGAACAAATAAGCAATCAAACTGTATTAAGAAAACAGTCAATATAAATCGTAAGGATACCAGCAACAAAGTTACAGTCATACAGTCATAAGTGGGAGGAGATGGGTGATGGGAATGATGAGAAGATTAATAGTAATGCAGACTTGGTAACTAGTTTGACAATGTTGAGGGAATTATTTGTTTAGCAGAGTGATGGTGTCTGGGAAAAAGATGTTCTTGTGTCTAGTTGTTCTGGTGTGCAGTGCTACATAGCATCATTTTGAGGGTAGGAGTTGAAACAGTTTATGTCCAGGATACCGGTGGGGTACCGGGTTCGTTTTAAGGTCATGGTAATGATCTTTAAAGCGACCCATGGCATTGGACCATGTTAT
>JANHFP010003181.1:31551-44861 GCA_032468135.1 Calamaria suluensis | reverse complement strand
GAGGTAAGAGTAGAAGTAATCCTTGTTTCCTGTAATTTAAGAGCTTCCTGGAGCATTTCCAAAGTCAGTACTTGTTGTGTCTGTGGCTCCGTTGAAGCAGCTAAAGACTGCAATTTGGTTGTTTGTGCTGGTGAGCTCCCAGCACTTTTAGAGCTAATCGCCTTTGTTTGCTTTGATGCCATTTTTCCTTTCCTTTTTATTTATACTTATTCTGCAACTAGAAGAATCCTTCCAATTTTCCCCCCTCAAATCCACCTCCAAGTCAATAGTCTGATTTTAAACAGGGGCTTCCAGTGCTCATAAATTTTTCCTTTCTTTTCTCACTTTCCACGCCCCATTAACATTCGATCGCCATCTTGCTTTCACTTTCCCCTTGTTACTTATTAACTTCAGGAACAGATACAAAAGTTTCAGAATTAAGGTTTGATACTTGCAAGTCCATTTCTCTTGCTTTGCTCAGCCTGCTTCCAGTCACAATGTTTCAAACTTTGCTTCCAGGTGTGGTCGCGGCGTCTTGTTCTGCTTAAAGCAGAAGCGTCCCAGATCCGGAGCTCTGACAGGCTTCCAGGGAACTCTCACCTTCTTTGCCCCAGAAATCACTCCTGGGGCTTTTGGGGAGCTCTACCTTCACCTGTCTGCTCCCCTTCTCCCAGGGAGAAGGTTTCCAAGCCGTTGTACAGCCATTTTGCGCTGTCCCAGCCGCTTTAACGGAATCTCTGGGCTGGCGCTCGAAGAAGAGTGTGCACAGCACACTACGGTGCCACCGGAAGTCCGGGAAATTTCTATTGTTGGAGAAGAGTTAACGTTACCTCTTGGAAAGAGGAAGGCTAGTTCAGACTTGGCTGAATAATAATGACTAATGAAGAAGATGTTGGGGTGCTGGACTTCTCTTGCCTGCTCCTCTCAATTTGAGATGTCCCTAGGGCGGGTGTCAGCAACCCGCAACTCCAGAGCTGCATGTGGCTCTTTGGGCCCTCTGCTGCAGCTCTCTGCCCCATCACTGGCTGGCCACTCCCAGTCACTTCTTGCCTGGCCTGAGAGGTTAAGGAGGACACCGGGAGATGGAGAAGCAGCCAGGGATGGTTCTCCGGCACCTAACTCTTGCTGAAGCTTCTTCCAACCATATTGGTGCTGGGTGTGTCTTGGTCACTTGGGGAGACGTACAACCTGCTCTGTGCCCTGAGACACTGTCCCGACCCAGCTGCGACATGAGGGCTGGCAGGGTGGGAATGGGATCCGGGAGGAGGAGACGACAGAAAGGGAGATGGGCCCATAGCACCCAGCTGTGGCTTTAAGAAGCTCAGGGCAGCAGGAAAAGGGGGATGGGCCTACTGAACCTTGCACACTCACCCCAGGGGTCAGGCTCAGAGAAAGCCAGAAGGCCCTCACCAAAGACGCTTACCCATCAGCTGGTCTGCCCCCACTTCTTCCTCTCTCTCTTTCTCTGTGTGTCTCTGTATATTTATATTTATCCTGCTCTCTCACACTCCTTGTCTCTGTGCCTCTTCCATCTACCTCGGAAAGCCAGCAAGCTCTTTGGGGCTCGTCAATACTCCATTTCTTTGTTATTTTTGGAAATCCGGGCTGGCTGAGGAACAAGGGCAGGACGCAGCAGAGCTGTGGTGGGGCTGGGAGGGTGCACAAGAGGCTCGTTCCTCAGCCCGCCTGGATTTCCAAAAAGAAGAAAGAAAAGGAGTAGCAAAGAGCCCCAAGAAGAGCTCGCTAGGCTTTTCAAGAGTGTGAGGAGACACAGAGAGAGAGAGAGAGAGAGAGAGAGACAGAGGGGGAGACAGAGAGATACAGAGACAGACACAGAGAGACAGAAAGGGGGAGATACAGAGATACAGAGATACAGAGAGACGGGAGAGAGAGACGCGGAGAGGGAGGGAGGGAGGAGATAGAGAGGGAAAGATAGAGAGAGAAAGGTTTTGTGGTTCCTGGTGTGTTTTTAAAACAACCAGTTCTCTGCCCTAATGACCTGCTGGGTAGGCGTGGCTAGGGGACTTATGTGACTGGGTGGGAGTGAGTGCCATGGAGCTGGCCATGCCCACCCAGGTTTTGTGGCTCTTAGTGGGTTTTTTTCCTGTGGGAAGTGGGTCCAAATGGCTCTTTGAGTCTTTAAGGTTGCAGACCCTGCTCTAAGGGCCACTGTTAAAATAAAATGAGGACAAATATAATTATGTTGTGAGTTCCTTGGTCAGAAGTACAGATAGCCCGTGACTTACAGCAGTTCATTTAGTGACCCTTCAAAGTTGCAATGGCACTGAAAAAAGTGACTCGTGGCCAGGGGTGAAATGCTCCTGGTTTGAACCGGTTCGGCCAATGACGGCTGGTGGTTCAGAGAACCAGTAGCAAAAATCCCCGCCTCTGTCCCCTCTGCCCAATCCTGGTTCTACTTTCTGAGAACCACTTCCCTACTCCCTGCCTTGTTTTTCATTGGAGTCTTCTAATTGTCCAGAAGCTTCCTAAAGAAGCTCGGAATGGGTCAGTTCCATCGTATTTCATGTGCCCTTCCATTTCCTGCAGGAGACTGTTCCCTTCCGCCAGTTTTTGCCACATGATGTAAGCACATTTGAAGTAATTGTGTGCCGTGGGTCTTTCATCTCACTGATGTCCCATTCTTTTTCCTAGGTCATCAGAATGGTCTGGTTTTCTTACGACAGGACTCTTATGGACCCAGAGCGAGCTTCATAAATTAAAAAGTGGGATTCAGCTTTTTTGAGTGGGAGATTCTATGTCAAAGATGTAACACAATGGGAGGTTTCCCTTGCCAATCAAACGATGCCGTGCCTACCTGCTCTTTTAAAAGTTCTTTTTTGTGCAGTGCAGCTACTTTTCCATCATAGATATTCTTCCTGTACATTTAAAGGCTGTGGAGAAGCAGGCACGCTTAATCCACTCAACAGATCTTCCCATTGCTTAAATTCATTTTATATTTTAAAAAAATAATTAAATGGTTTAATATTTTTAATAGATGTGTGCTTTTTATTTAAAAAAGCATGTGAGTTATAAATTTGTATGGTATATCATTGTTGCTATGTTAGGTTTCTTAAGGTATTTAAAAAACAATTTTAAAATATATATACTTGCTCTTTATTTATCCGATGAAGGCATCTATGAAACTGCAAGTGGATTTTGTTTTTTACAAAGAGGAAACAAGCAGTTTCAGAGGCTGAGTCAGTGGATCATTTATTGAATACACAATTACTGGATATAAAGCATCTCTATAAAAGGTGTTACACGGAAATTTGAACTATTCCAACAACAGTAGAGAAAAGTCCTAAGACAAGGATTGATTGAATAAACATTCTTACCCAGACTGGTCCCTAGAAACCAAAGGTTCAAGCAGGCTAGAATGGTAAGCAGGTTAAGTGACTGTTAGCATCCTCGAAGACTCTGCAAGAACAAAGTGCATCAATGGAGACATAGCAGCCTATGAAAGAGGATAAAAAAGAGACGCCATCCAACAACAAACAGCTGTTTGTTCTAAGATTGATTATGGCTCTTGGAAAACCACATGATAGTTTAACTTATTAAGTAATTGGAGAGCACCACTGGGTAAGTCTTGTAACAATGTTGAATGTGCTAAGCATTTAGTAATAAGTATTTATACTGTTTTCTCACCCTTTTTTGGCAGCTCAGACTAGGATGGGTGTCCATCAACAGTGCCACAAAAACTGTTCCTCTTTCAATTAGGCTTGTACAAAGATGAATGCTACTGGTAGAGGGGAGAGGCATTTAATACAAAGACAAGTATATTTGCTCTATGATCAGTGACCACCAGAAAGCAACCAATATAAATTCAGGCAGAGCTAAGATCATCACTGGTTTGATAAAGCGGTATTTACAACCAACCACATGCAAATATATGTCAGTGCAATATGTAAAAGCATGAATTGTCTCATAAAGGGAAAAAATGGGGGTCTCTCTCAGAAGCTGGCGTTTTGGAGCTTGGCCATTTCAGTTAAAGAGCATGCTTTCTTAAAAAGAAAGGCCTTGCCCATTAATGCTTACATGCAGCTACAGGTAAAAGCAGTGCAGTTAATAGTACTTACAAGACATGCATGCCAGCCCTGACCCAGAGCTAGTGACCTTTCCTGGTGCCCACGTTCTTTTTCCCTTATTTTGCTATCTGCTAGTGGTCGAGGTTACCACTTGTGATGTACACTCTGCTCCTTGCATTTATAAAAGTCATTGTCACACCTCTCACTGCAGGGATGGACAACTTTATGACCTGTGGACTTCAACTCCCAGAATTCTTAAGCCAGGCTGGTTTAGGAATTCTGAGAGTTAAAGTCCACAGGTCATAAAGTTGCCATAGTTGTCCACCCCGTCTTATTGGATCAGCGCAATTAAAGTATATCTTCATTCTTTGTCATTGAGACTTACCTTGTATTTGGGTCAACAGAAAAAACCCAAAGATTTTATATATATATATATATATATATACATACATTTTTGGGGAACAATTAAAGAGTAATGTTTAATTCTATCAAAGAAAAAAGTAAACTACTATAAATACTACAAAGGGTCTAAAAGTAGTTAGAATCTATACAAGCAAAAAAGGATTACTAAATATTTACATAACCACTGAAGCTCACATTTCAAAAATTATTTCATCTATCCCAGTTCTCAGTAGCTAAGCAAACAGTATTAAGTATTGATTTAACAGTATATTACAGAAAATTCAAATGCAAATAAATACTTTATAGGATGGGGTTTTCTAGTTTCTCAAGATAGACAGAGATATAGCCTTCTGGTACACAAATAAATAAATACTCTGCTCTCAAAAAGAGCATTTAAAAGCAAAATGTATTTACAATTTATAAGCTGCAATTATATATACCATCCCTTCTATATAAGAAGAAATTCAGTATGGAGAGATGAAGGCAATGAAATGTCAGTTTGGAACTGGTATTGAAAAAATCCAGACAGAAGTAAATTGATTTAACAAGTGTTACAACGGTTTCAGAGAAAAGGAATTAGCAAGAAAACCCCAGACACTTTTAAAATTGACATTCTCTACTTGCTTTTACAGATTATTTAGATTTTGAAATATTTTTTTACAAAAAGGGAATTCCTTCCTTGAGGAAAAGAGGTGCTACAGATTCCTCTCCATAGCATTACTTCCCAAGAAAGCACACAAGAGACTTGTAACATTTTTAATATATTGCTAACAATATATAATATATAGCTTTTACTGACAGTAAAATATTTTCATCCTTAATTCTTTTTTTTAAAAAAAACATGCAGTAGCTTTTGCTCAGCATTCGGTGTGCTGGAAGATTCTGCTAGAATTTTCTACAAATTACCTTATGATAGGGATAAAATGGAAAACACCTGCTTTATAGAAACTGGATTCCATGCAAAAAAAATGTGAGCACACAAAAATTCAACACTGAACTGAAAAGCCATACTTCTATAATGATCCTTTTAAAAACAAAAGCAGGATGTATAGCACTTTCACTGTCATAAGCCATGTATAAATATGAATATAAGCCTTATTAACATGAGTATTTTACAAAAAAAAATTCTCTGCAAGAATGTATTAATAAATAGATAATATATAATTTATGCAGCATAATGCTCTTAAATGCACACACATTAGTGGTGCACATTATAGTAATAAAATGGAATTCAAAATTTGCCTGTTATTCATTTTTTTATAAACTGCTAAGTGCCCATTTTAAATAAAAAGATTTATAATCCTCCATGAACTACTCCCCTTTGACACACAGTGTCACAAACATAGTGATGAAAGTACAATATTGAGCTAATCTAGAGATGGCTTTTATACATTTTTTATACAATCAAGAAAGATACAATTTGTATCAACAAACAGAAAGTCGTTTCTGGTTATTTGAGGTGTTGCTCTCAGCTACTTTTAAAAGAGAAGAGATCTCCAAAAAAAAAGTGGTGGGGTTTCCTCATTGATAAAGGGGTCTAGATAACTCAAAGGGTTTTCTTTGATTTGCATTTACAGCCAAAGGCCAGATATTGTGAAGAATATTCAGGGCACAGATTAAACCAAAGGGCAAATCTGCATTTTTCTTCAGTGCTCATTAAAGCACTGGATAAAAGTGGGGATGCCGGGGCCTGCAATGCAGGAGGCTCAGCAAGGTGCATCACCCAAACTCAATCCAATCAGCAGCCACAACAACAAAAAAGGCCACCGTGACAAATGCAGGGCTCACGTAAGGTGATCCACCACCATTTTCCTACAGGGAAATAAAGTTTGTCTTTAATATCAGAAGACAGCTTTGTGGAAGAGCAAACATGCTACAGGCAGGTGACGTCAACGTCTCTTAGATGAATTACTGTCATTCCCCTCTCTAGAGCAATGTTTCTCAGACTTAGCAATTTTACGATGTAAAGGTTTCCCTCGCACATATGTGCTAGTCATTCCAGACTCTAGGGGGCGGTGATCATCTCTGTTTCAAAGCCGAAGATGTCTCTGTGGTCATGACTAAACGCCAAAGGCGCACGGAACGCTCTTCCCTTCCCACCAAAGGGAAAGGTGCCTATTTTTCTACTTGCATTTTTTAGTTGCTTTCAAATTGCTAGGTTGGCAAAAGCTGGGACAAGTAACGGGAGCTCACCCTGTTATGCAGCACTAGGGATTTGAACCGCTGAACTGCCAACCTTTCGATCGACAAGCACAGAGTCTTAACCACTGAGCCACCACATCCCTATGAGTTTTAAGATGAGTGGATTTCAACTCCCAGAATTCATATTGGCTGGGGAATTCTCAGAGTTGAAGTCCACACTTTTAAAAAGTTGCCCAGGTTGAAAAACACTACTTTGGAGAGATGCCACCACTAGGTAGCCTTTAATATGTTCAGCAGAACCTCAATAATCTAAACATGTTCTTTCTTGTTAGTATCAATGCACAATTATGTTTGTTGTGGACACTGGGATAGAATCACCTAGTTAGTGACATCATCCCTGTCTAGATCCACCTCAAATATCCTACATGAGGCCAAATAGAAATAAAGCAAGCATCCATTTTGGGCATTGCTGAGAATTATTCCAGCAGCATGAATCACCCTTTCCTCACAACCCCAATCCCCTGGGTCTGAAAACAAAAATTCAGAAAGCAGCTTGGAAGAGCCATTCTCAAAACACCAGAAACAACCCTGACGGCAGCCTCGCGTTCCATGTGTTTCCTACTCAGAAACATTTAGGCAGTGTCATACCTTCTCATGAAGAAACCGAAGGCCAATAACTCGGCCTTTTCGACTTTCATGAAAAAAACTACAGTAGAAGTCAACAAGTCCTAGCTCGAGACGTATCGAGTTAGTAATGGTTCAAAATGTTCAAAGACATGTTTGGATTTAAAAAGGGTGTCCATTCAGTGCAGCTTTTAAAAAAAGAAAATGGAAAAGCTACTACACCTAGATAAATGTCTCTTAGGAGAGACATTTAGCTACAAAAGTTGCCCACTCTTGAGCAAAAATACCCAAACATTCGCTAAGATGATTTGAGCCAGTCAAACAGCTCCAAAGAAGCAAATGCATACCTTTGCATGGATCTGAAAGTGAAAAATTGAAACAAGTTTATCAGGTCTGTAGCATCCTTTAGAAAACAACTCCATCTTCTATCATCAACATTAAAAAAATAATTTAAAATTTAAAAACTTTTTAAAAATGTGTTTACTAATTTTGTACTTACTTGTACTTGGGCTAAAGTGAAATGTGAAATTTGATTTGGGATGTTACAATTATACCGCCTTTGGATTGTAAAGAATTGAATTTAACAATTAATTGCATTTTAAAACCCACGCCTGCCAATTTTAACAAGTTTTATGTGGAAATGAGATGGTTAAGGTTTAGCTGAGAATTGTTCTATTTGCTTTTTTATGTTATCTATTTGACATGGATGGGCTCATCCCAAAAGGCATGACCTAAAGACACCCCCCCAAATCCACCACCCCCAATTCTGTCTTTATCCATAAGTCCCATTCCGTCCCCCAATTCTGTCTTCCCATTTTCCTCACTTGGAGAGCAAAGATTTCTCCAGGGAGCACAAACTGAATTTGCCAGAGAACCGAGAGTTGTTCAGATCAGAAGTGCACCACCATGTACCACTAAGACACAGCAGCTGATGTGGCCTTGGGGAAGCTGTTTGAAAGAGATGGACTAGAACAGGCAACCTTCAGTGCGTGACGATGTTCAAATGCACACAGCGCATTTTCCTTGGAGCAGCTTGTCAGTTAACACTGCAAACTACAATACTCACTCATGCAATATAATTGCTAATATGTTTGAGGGACTTATTTAAAATAGAGGACCTTTTGGATTCAAGAAACAGTATATATCCATGCAGAAAGTATGCACTTCATGTAAAATACACCTTTTTTTTAAAAAAAAAAATCCCAGCTTTAAAAAAATTACTTAATACTTACTTATAATACAATCTGCTTTTTACAGAATTCTTCAACCACATATTCAATGCAATTGCCAAAACAATCTACAGAGTGGTATACCAGAGCGGGAAACTATTCCCAAAACAGAGAATATCTCTATAGGATCACGGGTACCTCCTGCAGGACGTTGGTTTGGTGCAGTCAGTATTTATCTCCAGAAATTCAAAGGGATATCATGCTAACGCCCCGTTCTCAATTTGGCAACAATCATAGCTGCCAACTGTTGTGCATCAGTCATGTGTGGATTCTTCTCCATCACAGACAAGACGACGCCAGCAGGAAATATATTACAGAGGTTCTTATAGGTCTGGTACTGGTGCTCTGGGATAACGCGTGGTTCGTGGGGCTCCCCACAAACCCCAATCCAAGGGTTACGCCAGAGTTGCTCCATCTTCTCAGGCATGCTCCTCACCATGACGGGCTCATAACATGGCTGCATGAGGTTGTTGCTCAAGGGATAGGAATGGTAAGAGTAGGCATCGGTTGCACAGGGTAATGGATCCCAGCTGGCATGTTGTTCTCGACAGAGGGGGGGTCTCCTCTGCCGGGCAGGGTTACTTTCATAAAGCCTCGAATCAGAAACACTATCCATCCTTGTCATAACCAGTGCACGGCTCGGCTGGGCCGTAGCTGATGATTGGTGAACGTTTGGAGGCCCTGGGTAGTCCCCTGGGCAACTGGATCGTGCCCCAACAAGAGGGTGTTGGACGTGTAGTGCTAAGTGAGAAGCTGAATGCTTGCGTGGGATATGTTTGGGCCTTTCAGTGCCATAGCTCTGAACTCTAGTTAAGCTCTCGTGATAGCCATGAGAAAAAGGCTGAAGTCGGTTTTGTGGTGGAATTCGAGGAATTTTAGCGTGATCCTCTGAACTCACATCTCCTACACCCAAGTACAGGTCGGTATACGAAGAGTAAGAGTCATTACTTGCACGGCTTAAGCAACTGTCAGGACACGGGCTTGAATTTCTTGGGTAGATACCTTGGTCTAGATCGACTCCATAATAATCTGTGTTATGGATTTTGCTACTGTTCAAACTGGAAAAGTCGTTGAGCATAGAATAATAGCCATGGTCTCCCAAAGATTCGTATTTGGGGTATGGGTCCGTGTAGTTGATCGAAGCCCCGTGGCTGTTGGTGACCAGGATTGGAGGGTAGTGCATGCTGGCCATGTGTTCCAGGGAGGATTTCTGATGGGTGAACTGAGACGAGGACCCAGGTACAGGGCTACTCGCTGACCGAGCGTTTAAGGCCCCAACTGCATGGCTTTTAGGAGGTGGAAGCGTTGGAACACTTAATGCCGTGACAAGAGACGGGACAGAGCTGGCCTCAGGCTTCCGCATCATCGACAGCCGGTCCTCCGGTTCCACCACTACAGACCGGATGCTTGGATCAGACTGGCGTTTCGGAGGATTGCGTTTCACTTCTGAAATGTTCTCCCCCCCTTTGCAAGGGGCTGGCCCTGACCCACATTTGGCCAAGGCACCTTCACTCATGGTTTTCACCGCAGATAATTTTGCACTGATGCGAAGCTCATCTGCGACAGATCTCAAGGGCTGGTTTGTCCGTTCAGGGTGGTAATATTTACATTTGTGCCCATACGTGCATTTTTTCCCTGGGGGGAAAAGAATCCTCTCTGATTAGGCATGTTCTTTGCCAGCTATACGTCTTAACTGGATAACCCTAGTAAAACCTTTTGCTCTTCCCATAAAAACACAAAAACGCATTGGTATTTTCTTACATCATGATAAAAGGTCCACAATTTTCCTTATTAACAGATCCAAATTTTTGTCAAGGTTTTAATCCGAGTGACAATGCTCCATGAAGGTAACTAGAGCAGGCCTCACAAATAAATATATTCATTTAAATGTTCACTCAAAATGAGATACAGCTAAATTAGGAGCATTATTCTAAGTGATCAAAGAGAATCATTAGGATCTATTCCTATCTAAAAACAAAATGAATGCAGTGAATATACATTTTCCAGGATAATGCTGCAGGATCCAATCTGGGTCAGTCACCGGGACCAGAGGCTTTGTCTTCCGAACTTGTGCTGGACACCATCTTCAGGGAACTTCTCTTTAGCAGTGTGTGTGTGTACAAAAGCAGCCAGGGTAGTGATGGAAGCCTGAGAAAAGGCCCCTCATCAGGAAACAGGAGTACCACTGATTTACCACCAGCCTATTAAGTACTTTACAAGGCGAGGGTGGGCAGCACAAGGAAACAACGATCAATGATGACTTAAAAGCCAGCCACGAACACACCCCAATCTACACCCAAAAGGCCACTTAGAATAGGCACTATAAACACCACACAGAGAACAGCACATACTCTGCTACAGAGACGTTCCCTGTGCATTGGCTCCAGCATGAGTCTGAAACTCGGAAGACAAAACCTCTGATCCCAGTGATTGAGACAGATTACATCCTAAACTAAATGAATTTCTTGGCTGTAGATATAATTGAAACTCCACAGGGAAGAGAGAACAGAAAAACTAAGCCTTTACCCTCAAAGATCATGTTGAATGGATCAGTGGCATAAACTAAAACAATATTGTATTTCTATGCTGCCTCCCAATTTTAAAAAAATCAGAGTAAATTCTTGATTAGCCAAACTTCTAAACTGTATTTCCTTCAAAGCTGTACTTTTTTATGAGACACAAAATAATAATGTAATTATTCAATATGTTGACTGTTTATTTTAATCATCCCCAACATGGAATCTTCCAGAGATTCAGGCAACTACAAATTTCCAATTTAAAAAATTGTTAGCTATGCAGTCTGAAAATATTCCTCAAACTTTTAGAGTAGGGGTCTCCAAACCTGGTAACTTAAAAGACTTATGGACTTCGACTCCTAGAATTTACCAGCCAATGACGAGAGAATATAAGGTTCTCCAAATCCCTCAAGTAACCTACTCACCATAAGGGCACGGCTGCTTTTTGTGTTCCGGTATAACTGGCTTTTTCCTTAAGAAGTTTTCAAGGCTAGGGCCATGGCGTCCCAATGGATCATCAGGTGGCATAAACCTAGAGAAATGAAACAGAGTCAAATTTGACTGCCTAGCATTAATCTCTCTCTGACAAGCTTCTATTTGCTACTTCTTTTAACAAGAAGCCCAAAGGTGCTTTGGAGAATGAAAGACATAACAGTCTTCTAAGATTTGAGGAGCTGTGACAAAGAAATGGAGGTCAACCTATTCTCCAAATCATCTGAGGGCAGGACAAGGAGTTGGGAGATCATTAATTGAGATCCAGCCTAGAACTCAGGAGAAATTTCATGTCAGTGAGAACAATCAATCAATGGCTTGCTTCCGGAAGTTATGGGTGCACCATTATTGAAGGTTTTTAAGAGATTGATTACAACCATTTGGCCAGAATTGTAAAGGATCTCCTGAATTAAACAGAGGGTTGGACTAGAAGACCTCCAAGGTCCCTTCCAACTCTGTTATTCTACAATCTATAAAGTAACCAGCACCTAGTGCAGTGATGGCAAAACTTTTTGGCATTGTGGGCCAAACGTCTTAGCGTGCGAGCGCTCCCATGCTGCAACGCACACACACCCCATTTGTGCATGCATGCACAACCCTCCTTATTCCCCCTGCGCATGCACCCTGCACTGCACACTCCCCCAGCATGCGCCCCACCCTTTTTTCCAAGAGGGCTGGCGTGCCTCCTAATGGAGAATAACTAGGTACAGCCCATTCCCTGCCAAGACAGCTGTTCTCTGGCCAGCCCATGGCGCTGCCAAGATGGCGGGCTGAGAGCACTGCTGGGGAAGCTCTGACCACACGGCTTGCCTGGGCTCCTTTCTGCTGGGAGCTGCAGGCCAAGCAAGTGGGGATGGGACTGGCTGTGCCCACCGCAGCCTGCACCAGAGTGGGCTTCTGGCATAGCCCCAGGCCTCCGGGGGGAGGGAGGGATTGTAGCCCCGGGCCGCTGCTCCTGCTGCCGCAACTCCCTTGCCACCAGCAACAGGGGTTCTCTTGCTGCCCCTTCTCTGGCAGCGCCAGGAGGGGGGCAGAGATGGTGGTGGCAGGCTCCTTGCTGGGTGCCCCACCAGGAGCCTCCGCTTTCGCCCTGCACCGCAGATCTGCTCAGCTCAAGTTCACAGAAATGCCTCCCCCGGTCTAAAAGGGCTGCGCTTGTGGTGGGAAGAGATCTGACTAAAGAGCTGGGCTTGCGGAGTACAGGCGACCTACGGGGCAGCATTTGGCACCTGGCTGGCTGCCCTGCCCGCTGCTCCTGCCGCCTCCTGTTGACTGCAAGCACAGCTCTTTAGTCAGATCTCCCCCCCCCCTACAAGCGCAGCCGTTTCAAGTGGGGGGGGGAAGACAGGTGAGAGAATGAACCCGTTTAGTAGGAAGCTTTGGAGTGCCCGGGCATCAGCCGAGCAAATCCCAGCTCCAGAGCCACCCCAGAGCGTTTGCTGGCTCCTTCCCTGGCTTCGCCTCCTGTTCTCCACAAGCACAGCTTAGTCAGATCTCTCCCCCCTACAAGGGTGGCCCATTTAAATGGGGTGAAAAAGACACTTCCGTGAACTTGAGCTGAGCAGATCTGCGGTGCAGAGTGGAAGCCGGGGCTCCTGCTTTTCCCACCCACCGGGCGCTCACAGGAAAAGTGGCTGGGGAAGCAGGCAAGGTGCAGTGGCAGCAGGAAGTGGCAGGAGCAGCGCTGGGCACAGCCAGTCCCGCAAGGAGCCTGCCACCACCCTCTCTGCCCCCCTCCCAGCTGCTCCTGGCACTGCCAGAGAAGGGGCAGCATGAGAACCACTGTTGCTGGGGGCAAGGGAGCTGCGGCAGCAGGAGCAGCAGCCCGGGGCTACAATCCTTCCCTTCCCCGGAGGCCTGGGGCTATGCCCGAAGCCTGGTCAGGTGGGGAGACAGGAAAT
>JANHFP010003180.1:3216-21865 GCA_032468135.1 Calamaria suluensis | reverse complement strand
TGCCAGCACAGCTGGCTGGAGAATTCTGGGAGTTGAAGTCCACAAGTCTTAAAGCTGCCAACTTTGAAGACCTCTGGTCTAGTTAGTGGGTTGGTTTTTTTATATCACTGCAATAATCAGCAATCTTCTAAGAGCCTTTTGAGCTTGCAGTGCTCATGTGATTGCTCTCTTGAGTGTTGCTTACTACAACATTACTGGTTTTCTATAATTTGGTTTTTCTTGATAAGTAATGCCATAGTAATTGTTAACTATTTAGTCAAGTTTTTAATGAAGAGGCAATAAGATAAATAGCATGCATTCTATCAGAATACTTACTCAAAAATTAGTTGGGGATCTATATCTTGAGTTTCGTAACTTTGCTGTACAGACAATCTGAAGCAATAACCCTTGGCTGGACTTACAAGGTCAGACCTTTAACTTTTGCTCCCGTGGTGTCGATAAATGTTTCTTAATCGACTAATGCTAATTTTTGATATAGAGTTCAGTTGGGTTGATTCGCTTAAACTTTTTACGACATAAATATTAATTGCTTGGTTATTCAGAATCAGAAGTATTTAAATTTTTAATGAATAAATATTTGTAATAGCTGTAATAGAAATATGCTGGTCACACATATTTAAACATATTTTGTCCTGTTTGCTATAAAATAGTGCTTAAGACTTTGTTCAGAATTACTTGCAAAAACAAATTATACATGACCATATTATCAGGTGCACTGGGATAGTTGAAAGGTTATTTATAAGCTTAAAATTATATGTAAAGCACAGTAAATTTAGATCTCCAAAGTTAGTGTCAAAAATTTATAAGACTACAGATTCTGGTACCTATCTTGCTTGTTTATTAATTTCAGTGTATTACAGCAGTGCAGTATGGATTTGAAATAAACTATTTTGTGGGCATGATATTGGAAGCATTAATATAGAATTGGAAAATTAGATTGGATTGTAATTTCTGAATCAGTTTTTGGCACCTTGAGTGTCCAGATACTTTAGACAATGACTTTCATAATTATTTGAGATTGATAATACAAGTAATAATTATTCATTGAAATTAATGAGGAGGTCAGCTTGTTTATACTTGATTTAAGCTAATGAATGGAATTATTCTTAAAAAGAATTAGATTGCTTCTTCTGGAGTTCATCTTACTCTGAAATAAATCCTAGTTAGTGTGTCTCTGAATCCACCTTAGCATTTTCATATTCCAAGGGAATCTCTTACAATTGCTATTTCTTTCTGGTAACTTACTTTTTGGTAGGGCTTTGCAAAGTATTTGAAAGAGGTGTTTACAATATCCATTTGTGCAAATGAAGCATTTCCCTTTTCATATATTTTGATATACTCCTTTTATGCCTTTCAGAAACTGGGCACAATTCAAGTTGCTATTGTTGATTTTATAGACCCAAATTGCTAGGATAAAAGGAGCTGTGTCATTTAATTAGCAGTTCTTCTGGGTCTTAGTCACTGATTCAGTAAATGCCAGCATACATTGCTCCAGTTGTGCAAGCAGTATTCCTTCTCTATTACAAATTTGCTTGTTATGTAGAGAGGTGAAAGAAGTGAACCCTTTAGGCCAAGGAGATAATCATCTCCATGAAGAAACTGCATCCAGGCTTGTAATCATGGGGATTGGCTTTCCTTGTGTCCCACACAGAAAGAAGAAATGGTGCAGAATGGGTCCCAAAAATGTGAGACCATCATAGAAATTTGAATATAAAAGATATGAGGGAATGACGGAAGAGTGAAAACTGCTGAGCGCTTTTCCCAGTCTCATTGAATGGCATAGGAAACCAGTGATTGTACTGTATATTCTTTCTCCCTTTATGTTTACAGTGGATTTTTTTGTATGCAATTACTATTCTGTTCTGTTCACTCAGGTTATAACTGCAAGACAAAACTGATCATATTTAACTAGCAGTGATATTAGCACAATGCAATGCCCTGAATTTGAAGGAAGAAGATGCTTTAGAGAAGGGGTCTCCAACCTTGGTAACTTTAAGATGTGTGGACTTCAATTCCCAGAATTCCTCAGCCAGCTTTGCCAAAGTTGGAGACCCTTGCTTTAGAGTACTTATGGCACCTACTTGCAACTCCTTAAACATATCTTGTCCTCGGGTTATATAACGGCTACAGAGGACTTTATTTCAGGAAAGAACATGGCTGTTTTAAAGTAGTTGCTTAGAGGTCTAATGTGAGTACCTAAATCAGAGGTTCCCAAATTTGGCAGCTTTCAGACTTGTGGACTTCAACTCCCAGAATTCTCTAGCCAGCTCTGCTGTTGAAGTCTACAAGTCTTAAATCTGCCAAGTTTGGGAACCTCTGACCTAAATGAATCTTCACCCAATCAAATCCAGAGTGCTGCATAGACTTGGTGTTAGTGAAGTAGAGCCTTCAACAGCAGAGAGCTTGCCTGCATGTGGAGATGTTCCTCCTTGTGGTATGTGAAGCAATATTCCTTCTGAGAGAGTGAATTGAGCAATAGAGTCAGAGAAGATATTATATTCACATATGTGGACAAGGAAGGAGAGAGATTTATGATAGAAATCCTTCTGTCAAAAGTATTACTATTTTATCTATGAGTTTTCTGCCCAGCAACATTAAGTTGTAGTGTTTGGATCTGGATCTGGACCTGTGCTCCACATTTGATCACATCAGTATACATTTTGAAAACCATAGTTAGAGTATAATTGCATTTAATCTGGAATCCAAAATATCAACAAACAAATTTGGCTTTAAGGCAATGTTTTTTAATATTTTTTCCAGTGGTGATAGTTGCATAGTATAAGAAATGTGTTGGATCCCATATTAGGTTTTATGCTGTACTATGGCACAACTAATATCTGGTTAAAATAAATCATATCTGATTTGAGAAGGCATGATCTGTAGTGTAACTGAAAGGTAGTGTACTACTCTTGATAATTTTTTCTTAGATCCAGGTGCTTAGATGAGCTTTCAATTTACCTGTCATGTCATACTTTCTGTTCTCTATAAGATTTCCAACATATGATATATCTCCAGCAAAACAGAATTGCTACATTTAGATTGCTTGCATACATTTCTGGCTCTCTTCAAAACTTGCATTGAACTAAAAAACACCTTAGCTACTGCAGTCCTTTTCAGTTGCATGTATCAGCAGCATAGCTAATAGTCATGCCAATTATTTTCTAAGCCAGGAGAAACAAATGTTTTCTTCTTACTTATCCTTCTTAGTCTGTTGGAATCCTATGACTTGATTGACTTTTTGGGCATGAAATTGAAAGATTCCAGATTATTCTGGGTATTTTAAGAACTGCCCAACTTAATCCATATGAAATCGAAAATCATGAAATTTCTTTCTTGCTTTTCTACCAAGTAACATTGAAGCGGAAGATGTAATATATATGGTAGAAATCAACCCTGGTAAATGTATATATTTTTAGAAATGTCATTTAAACACTGCTTATAAATGTGCCCAAAAAGCTTAAAATAGTGAAATTGAACATGAATATTCAATTTTTTAAAAGATCAGTTTAAACTACAATAGTCCAACAATTTAATCAAAGACTGGGTGGGATGCTATTAAAACATACTATGTTTTACAGCCCTGAAAGGAATTGTAAGTGGGCCGGTAAATAATGTAAATGTAATAATGTGGAATGTATTTAGGACTGTAATTTTCTGTCAGGGAAATTTTGAATAAAGCAATGAAAGTTCCGCCTATTCCTGAATAGGAGAACTTTAAACTGCAGTGCTTTGTTACAGGGTTTTGCTTCTATTGCAGTATCATTCTTGTGAAACCAAATGCAATCTTAAATGGTATTTTTGTGGCCTTGGTCTGTACTTAACTGAAAGCAGGCTTTAAATTAACTTTTAACTTTGATTAGCTCGTAATGAAGTGGCAATGTTTGCATCTATTCTAGTTTTATCTGATGAAGTTAGAGTTTTAAGTTACTTCATTGTTAAGAGTATAAGGGAGTGGAGAAAGGGGTGTCAGTTAGATCATAGACCTTTCCCATGGTTGCCCTGTCATTTTAAAACGTGCATCTTCCAAAGATAAGACTATTTCTAATGACTGGCATTCTGGAAAGTCCTGAAGAATCCTTTTTAAACAGACATTAGATTGAGTTGACGGTGACTGGATAACCATTTTTAATTCTATTGTCCAGCATCTAAGTCGGGTGTGAAACTAGATTTCTTTGAGGACTGGATCAGCATTGTAGTTCTCTGTGGGCCGGCTGTGAAGATGGGGCAGGCACCTCCTGCAGCACCCTGCAGGCCAAAATGGGGCATGGGCCCCCCTCGTTTTCCGTTTTGGCCGCCAGTGCTGCAGGACTGTCCAGGCCAAAAATGGCATGTGGACCATGCACACTCCCACACCCTTTTTTGGCTGCCAGAGGCACTGTGGGCCAGTCCTTTGCTATTTCCTGGCTGGCTCCGCAGGCCAGAGTTAAGCACTCCACATGCAAAATGCAGCCCTCGGGCCTTGAGTTTGACACCCCTGATCTAAGCAATTAAAGTAACTATAGCCTTGGTATATTTCATTTAAATTGATAAAATACTGATATTTATGTTGTACAGTAATTAAGTATTTAATAAAGGCAGTTTGTTTCTGTTGCATAAAATTTATCATTTATATATGTGTGTGTGTGTGTGTGTATTCAGCTTAATGGTCAACCAGCTCATGATGTGTCTGAAGAAATAATACAGACAACACAAAAAGAGAATCTGAAGCAGACATTGGATATGGAAAAGAAAACTGAAAAGGTTGGTTATTGGTTAGTGACTAATTAAGAAAATCTTATTTTTAATCTTTCAATTCAAGGTCAGTATTGAACTGGCCTTTGCTATATTTTCCTGGAGTTGGATCAGCCACAGTTTACTTTAATTACAAATAATAAGTTCCCTCCAAGAATGGATTTTGTGTGTCATGATTTGTGTCTTGTGCTAGAGTAGCTCAACTCTAAGAAATAGAGAAACAGTTTTTCTGTCTTCAAAAGTACATACAGAGTCCTCAACTTATGACAATTAGTTCAGCAACCAAAATTATGACAGCGCTGAACAAAAGGAATTGCAACCCATGCCTTGAGTTATGGTTGTTGGAACATCCCACATTTCTTGTGTTAAAAATTTGGACACTTGGCAGCCCACCTTCACTTTGATCGACCACAGGGGCATTGCAACTCCCTCCACCTGCCCATTTCCCCTTGCCATCTATATCTTTAAACACTCAAAGAAACTAAAGGATGCGATATAAAGTAGCAAAAGGCGAAATCCCTAAGGGCTCCCGTCCTCCAAAGAGGAAGAGTTCCCACCTATTGACCATGGATGCCTCCCAGGCCCTTGGGGGTGCAGTTTTCCTTGTGGTCCATAGCTCCCTTTATTCATCCTCCCCTCAGTAAAGTTGAAAATAGGAAGAGAAGTGATTTCTGAGCTCCATGCCAGCTTCCCATAAGCCACATCTTTATTTTCTTGATGCAGATTTGTGCCATATTACAAGCCTTTTCAGAAGTAAGACTCATTGATATGAAAGAGGCTTAAGTGTATCTAAAATTGTGTCTTTAAGATACTTTGTCATATAAGTGTGCATCTTCCGTAAGTAATATGAATCAAGGTACTTTGTGTTCATAAGTTTTGAAAGATTTAAAAAATATAGAAAGTTTACATAACTTCATCATGTTTTTGGGGTCATTTCTGTTGCTGAACCTGACATTTTGATAGCATTAATTTATTCTGACGTAAAATATTTTCCTTCTACTTTAGTCAAAGAAAAATAGGAAAAAAACAAAAGGAGACACTAAAACAGCTCAGGATCAGTCACGTGGTGATGGAAAGGAAGCTGATGAAGGTACTGATATTAACAGCTCAATCTTTACATTAAATTTTGGACGTTTACCTATTTTCTTTAAGAATTGTTTTTGAATATTAAAATTTGTCCAATATATAGAAAGCAGAAATAAACTTCCATTATTTCACATTACATCTTAAGAAGAAACCAGCAGCCAGACATTTTGGAATGTTTTAGAACAGAGGTCTTCAAACGTGGCAGCTTTAAGACTTGTGGACTTCACTGGCTGGAGAATTCTGGGAGCTAAAGTGCACAAGTCTTAAAGCTGCCAGGTTTGGGGTCTTAAAGCTGCCAAATTTTAGAAGGACATCATTTAGCTGTCAGCATAAGCAGTCTTGTTTAATCATAATAAAAATTCCATCTACAGAGTTCAGGGCAACCAAAGCTACATTTGCAATAAAGATATTCAAAATGAGAACTGGAAGCTATATCTATATTTTAGTATGTTGTTGTAAGCCATGTGAGCCTGCAAAGGTTTGTTAGGATCCAAATTTAATATAATAAGACAGTTGCTAGAGATGCACTTTTGATCATATGTTAGATCATAATCTCATTTAATAATTCCTGATAGGTTAAGCTCCCTCATGCACATTTTGAAAAGTATGTTACTGGCTGTAACTAACACTTTCTTATGACTTTTGTTTCCCAGGCGCATGGGAAACAAAAATCAGCAACAGAGAAAAACGGCAACAACGTAAACGTGACAAGGTACTGACTGATGCTGGGTCAGAATCAAATTTACCATCCTTGGAAATCCCAATAACAGTATCTTCTGAACAGATAGCATCTGCAATACCATTTTCAGTTGGTCCTAGAAAAAATAAAGGTAAATAATGATTTTGCTTGTACTTTCTAATTTCTCATCTTTAAAGATAGGGTAGTAAAAAAAAGTACTGTAGTATAAAGAATGCTTCATAAAGAAAGCTCTTCTTTCTGTATAATTAAATATGTTCTAAAATTCCTATTATTTATTAAAACATTTAAGTATAAATAGCTACAGTATAGTTAATGTGTTTATATTGTTTTGATGTGCAGTCTTCCCTTGTACCTTTATCTTTTGTTAGTTTTGGAACCGTGTTTAGTTGATGCAAGTAAATTAGTCCTTATACAACTCTAAATATCCCGTACTTTGTGTAATTTATTTCTGTCTAAAATATGTAGTTTAAAAATAATAAATTAAATCACATTGTTATGTTCTGCAAATAAATTAAATCTTTATAACTGCTCTAATAGCTTTTCTGTTAGACAAGATCATGAGCTTCTTGTAAGACGTGATCTTTTGGAGATTTAGTTGAAGGACACATGAAGTTACACACATACACACAATTGTATTTATGGATAGTTGACACTTTTTTGAAAGATCCTGATGATCTCCTAAACATGGTGGAATATATTCAATTTGTTGTTGTTGTTACTTGAATAGTTTTACAGGATGATTGTTTCATTTATTTGCCTATTTATGTACACTTCTTTCCTTATATATTCCCTAGGCTTATATATTAATCCATTCTGGATTGTGACCTAAGGCTTATGGTCAACTTTATGGGTGTATCAATCTAGCCATTATGTAGTTAATACAAATGTTAGCAAGATGATAATTTGTATTGTTTATGTCAAATAAATCAGTTTAGACAAGAATAGTCTAAATAAGAGAAAAATATTTTTTCATAGTAATATTGTTCATTACATTTGAAAAGGAAATATAAATAAGCTCAGCTCATTAAAAATACAGTATTTTGAATTATATATTACCTTTAAGTTTTTAGAATACGGAATAAATCTCTAGCTGTGATATTTATGGCACAACAACACAATTGCTGTACAAATAAAATTTATCTACTCTATAACTGTGGCTTGTTCCATAAGAAAAAATACTAATAATATATAATCAGGAAAATATTAATATTTTGACTGATTTATAGATTTAATTTCTATGGCCACCATCTCAAAACAAGTGGCAAGTGTCAGTTGCTGACTGTTAGTCAAAAGACTAATACTGTTTGTAATTTAAATAACAATAAAATCACTAGTTCTAGACAAATCATATATATATCAGTGAAGGCAATCATATCTGCAGTATTTCACCATAGTGCACTTCTTATAAATATGATTTCTGATTTATTCTTAAGCAACAAAATTTATTTTTAATAAAAAAGTTGTGTTCCCAAAATTGATGGCTAGATATTTTTTGTAATAAAATATAAAAGTTTGTTTTCTTGGGTTTAGGCTTTGTGCTGCCTATTCATCTGCAGTAAACAACAGACTGAAGATATCTGATAATTAAATTATCTCCTGTGTTTTTAAATAAGGTGATCCAGTTTTGAATGTTCAAATTAGCAATTTGAAATCTGGAAAAGCTGATGGAACACTCCAGCAAGGTATGTAATTTTTATTATCATTTATTTATTCATTTATTTATTTCACAATGTGGTTCTTTTAAGTTCTAAAATCACTTGAATTTGGTGCATTGGTTTATATTCAAAGTAAAAAGTCAGATATATTGTGATAGTACAATATAATTCATGCTGTATATTAATAAAGAATATCTAATCTCTATCTGATGATTGTGAGGTATATCATCTGATATAGTAGCAGGATGGGTACAACAAACAGTGAGAGTGCCAGAGCTTTTACCCAATTATTCAGGTATCTAACATTATTATTATTATTTATTAAATTTCTATACCGCCCAACTCCATCAGGGCTATACAGTTCTTATTTAACTTACACTGCATATTTTCACTTTCTGTATATTATAGCTTAGTTATCTCCTGATAACTATGAAAATGAAATATGAATGTGCATATAATTCAAACAAAACTGAGATTTACAGGAGCTTCAAATTTAAATGAATATGAAGTTTACAGATTGATATTTTATACCTTTGATCAGAAATAAAATCTGATATAAGTAATTCTGTGATAATTGTTTTGCAATGTGCAAAATAAAAAACAGTACAGACCTAAGGGTGGTCAAATTTAATTGTTCTCTGGATACTATTTGATAACTCCTCCATACATTCTCTCCAACATAGTAGCTATAGCTATAAGGAAATCAAAGGCTGCTCTGCAGTGACAATATGCCAAAAAACTGAAAAATTCTAAATGGAAATCAGCAACAATTTTTCGTTCTTTATAGAAACCCCAAAATCAATTAGCTATACTTTTCTATTTGTCTGAACTACAAAAGTATTTAAATTGACTTTTCGTAATTCAAATGCAACAATTGTGTTCTCAACTTTGATCATCGTGAGATAGTGAACAGCCAACTGTTATTAGAAGAAAATTGTGGGTCAAAAGGAATATTGAAAAATGAAGCCAGAAAAAAAGCTTGTTCTTAAAAACATAGTAGAAATGATATAATACTGGAAAATGTTCAGGTTCTAATTGCAGTAACATATGTTTATTTTACTACCATGTTTTCCAGCAAACACAGTTAACTGTCTGTTTCCTGTTTAAAATTGCTTTCAGGAATGAGTGAAGGCCCCACAGTAAACGGAGGCAACTGGAATGAAAAACCTGTTAAGATTTCTCCTCAGATTGGTGCAAGTGAGGAGAAATGGATTGCAGGGTCTTCTGCAGGTAGCAAGAGGAAAACGGAGACATCAGCCTGGGGAAAAGATGCTGGAGACAATGGAAATGGGAAGGATTGGGGAGTATCCCTGGTTGGCAGAACCTGGAGTGAACGTACTTTATTCCCTAGTATAGGTAAGATTAAGTGCTTGTTTCTCCTGGCTAGTTTGGTTTGGATTGGTTTTGGTTCTATGAAAGGACTAAAATTAAAATTTAGAAAAACATGGGAATGTTTCCTTAATCTCCTGATCCTGGAATTTATTTTATCACTTTCCAAAGCACAATAACCTCAGTCTAGAAGGAAGGCAGATTGTCAGTTAAAGCAGAATATCTACTAAATTAAGAGTGGGATTTTACACATGCATAATTTATGGATATTATACTACTTTAAAATGGGAATGAGATTATATGTAGGTACAGAAGTATGCCGGTTTACTTTGATTTGTGAGAATCTCTTTTAGGAATATATTCCTAATTGCCAGTGTGGGAAAATACATATGATATGAGCACACACATATACTATTTTTGTTGTTGTTAACAGCTTGGTCTGGAGTCGATGGAAGAATTAATACTCCTGAACAAAGTACTGCTTCATTTACTCCCTTGGGACTAAATCCTACAGTCTCTGGTATGGTATGCTTTTAACCAGCATCTTATAAATGAACTACATGTGTGTCTAGCATGTTCTATTCTGGTAAAATCCTAAATTTCAAGTATTGCCTCACAAAGTTCAACTCAATACATTTTCAACGTTTGGAAAAGGGAAGGACTGTGCTTGTTCTTTTTATGAAAATAATATGTTGCCTAGGTCAGTGAAGCTGAATCATTAGTATCAATGACAACAAAGAAGTAAGTCTGATGTATATATCCCATATAAAGATAGTCCTTAGGTTATTATGGTAATCGGGACTGGAATTTTTGTTGCTAAGCAATGCAGTTGTAAAGCATGATGTCACATGACCACTTCACTTAGAGATAACAGTCCCAATATCCCTGTTGTAATTGTCAGCTGAATCTCACTGTAGGTGATATTTGAGGCTTGAGGTGATACTCTGGGGCTGAAGTAGAAGTGTAGTGGTGATCAACTGAGATTACTGAAGGGCCCAAGCACCACTGCTGAGGAGTGCCACTGTGCAGGGTAGCCAAAGAGCAAGTAGGAGATAGACATGGGAGGAAGGTTGAAGTGCTGATTTTAAATCCAGATGGACTTTCAAGTACTCAAACTGATCACATGTTTATGGGGTGTTGCAGTGGCTAATTTCAAGGGATAGATGTAGCTACAGTTCATTCAGTGCTCTGTTACTTTGAATGGGGAAGGAAGGAAGGATTTGAGGACTACCTCTATCTGATGTAAATTAATGTGGAATAATGAGATTACATATCATTCTCATGGAGTGACTGGGTATGTATTCTGCCCTTTTTAGGATCCAATAGTGAATCTGTTTCTCAACCTAGTACCACAGATTTTCAGTGGGATTTAAATCGTAACCAGGCACCTGTTGATGACGAGTGGTCTGGATTAAGTACGTTCCTTTTTAGAATGTTCCCTGATTTTGCTTAATTTGCATTTACTTTTTTGCATTCATATTCGTGTTCACAACTGTTGGTGTTCACAACACCAAATATTTATTCATATGCTTTCAAAATAGTTTTGCAAAAAACAAGCATAGATTCCTTAATCAAAAAGTAATACTTGAAATGTTCATACAAGCAAATTTAAGAGATAAACTAAAAGGTTTTTTTTAATGTATTTTTTTCTTTATCAATGACTACATGACTTTTTCTAAATTGTTTATTCAGCCATGTTCTACTTTTAAAAAAATGTTTCTATATTATATCAATAAGAAAACATTTGAAAGGCAAAATTCAAAAATAACTTGATCATTATTAGACTGTGATGTTGCTTCTAAATTTATATAGAGGACCATGATTGATTCCTCTGAAATACTGATCCACTATCCTTTATTTTTGTCATTCTATTTTGAATTTAAGGATTTCTATTTGTGTCTGTGTAGAAGGTTGCCTTTAGTATCAGGGCAAGACCAGAGAATTGAGTTGTTTTATCATTGTACTTAATTCTTACCTTTAATGATCAGGTAATACTTTATAAATTTATTTTGAAAAGGAATATTTCAAATTCCTACTCCCAAGCTTTTGTTATTAAAAGATGTGGTATGAAATTATACATGTATTGCAAAATAGGTATTCTTACCTTACCGTCTTGTTCATGCACTTGAAACTTTTATTTCTCACAGATGGGCTTTCTTCTGCTGATCCAACTTCTGACTGGAATGCCCCAGCAGAGGAATGGGGGAACTGGATTGAAGAAGAAAAGCCTCCTTCCATTCCACAACTTGAAGAAGCATTATCTGAAACTCAAAAGGTATCAGATTGACAGCTGCTGCATGAAATTGTTAGTAAGACGTGTACTGTTTGAGTTTGATAGTCCTCACTTTGTAGAAAGAACTAGAACACCCAAAGATATCCATAGGATTGGCCGGATGGACAATTGACCCTATAAGGCATGTCACCAAACAATATGACATGTGTAAGAGTGGGATTTGCATCATGACACTATCACATGAATGTTGTGATTCATCGTTAAATTATAATTGGAGAAAAGTTGAAACCAAAACTTATGTTACTGATACATTGGGTTAGGATTAGGGTACAAATGTGATATTGATGGATCTCTCTGGTTTTGTATTAGGCATCAGATGAAGAGAAAGAAAAGCCTGAAGCAGCTCAACAAAGTACTGCAAGTGGCAAATCAAAAAAGAAAAAGAAGAAAAAGAAAAAGCAGGGAGAAGAGGCTAACTCTCCTATACAGGCAAGAAACAATAAATATTAGCCTTTTGAAGGCAATTTAAGAATGCCTGGGTGGATTAAGCCTTAACTGGATTGCTTCTGTGTTTCTTATGGTTCACATTAAGCCACAATATGTTTGATATCTATGCAAAACTAACATGGGTTTTTTTCCCCTTTAAATGAATTTACTGCAAACTGAGTTTGCACAGTCATGCTTTGAATAATCAGGATGGGCAACTGGCAGCTCTCAAAACTTGTTCTTAATCTGACATTGTTTAACTTCAATTTCTTTCTGTTCTGAGACAGGAAATATGTGAAAATTATACCGTCAGCTTCAGTCAAACCTAAATTATGAAAGAGCCTTTCAAAATAGCAAATACTGATTCTGCCCATTCATTGTCATGCCCTCTGAAGCTCTTTTCCCTCCTTAAAAAGAAAAGTATGTTGCCTGCTGCATAAGCAGACCCATTAGGTTTGTTCTGGACAAAAATAGAACTTTTCTCCTTTGCTTCATATTTACGTGGTTTGAAGCTAATTGGAGTGAAAATATATGAATGTGACTATACCATTTGAAAAAGGTTTCTGTTTTAACATTGCATGGAAATGTTGTATTATTTATAGTTTCTTACTAGGTTCCACACTCATTCATTCATTCAGATTATTTTAGTAATGCCTCCAAACCTCATTCTTTTTAATTAGGTCATCTTTCTCCCACATCTAGGATTCTGATGATCTGGAGAGACATGCTGGAGAAGAATTTCCAGAAGATACCTCAAAAGTTCAACAAGTGGAGATAACTTTCTCTTTAAAGACCGCCAGCACTAGTGAACAAGCTGAGGTATAAATTAAAAGGGCATGCTAATGTCTGTTTATTTGTAAACCCTTCCTTCTTTAAGCTAAATTGCAAACTTTGTGTAAGCCTGCTGCAGTAATAGCTTGAAACAGGCACAGTGGTAGATATGCCAAAAATGATGTTTTCAGTATTTGGATAAGTATGATAGAGTCACAGAAACAGTTGTGACTAAAGACTATGTTACTAAAATGAACCAGTGATAAGGTTGTATTCTCTCTCAGCATTCACCCAGTAATAGTGTTGTACCATGACAGATCACAGGTGAAAGTGGAAGTTCTAGAGTCACCATAATGCCTGGTTTCAGTCTAAAACAGTTTAAACAACCGGTTCTATTTTCTTAAATGGAAATTTATATCTAATAAGACCTAGAAATGGCTCCAATCACACAGCATCTGAAAAGCAGATTAGTTCTATAAATATCTCTAGTGAAAATCTTAGAAGGTGCTACTTATAAGAGACAGTTATAACTTGGTGCATAAAGCTGTTCTGTTTTAGAAGGTTCTAGTTTGATGCATTTGGGGCTTTTACTTGTTGACAGTGTTAAGAATGGGTCTGTATGATTAATCAAACATTTCAAAAGATATTCTATCCACATATTTTTGGATTGGATATTAGATGATGTCAAAAACTCAGTATTCTGAACTACAATGTCTATTGTAGCCGAAGGAGATGCCCTCATTTGCTGTTTCTACTGAACTGTCTATACCTGTATCAGAGAGTGACTCTGAAAAGATAATTTCCCAAGTGCCACAGATGCTGCAGGAGGCAGAAGTTATTTCTAATGTTAAGCAAAACAGCGTGCCTCCACCTCAAAGTAAGTGATTGTTTATATCAAATGCATGTAAGGCTTATAAAAAGATATTTGCATACGGTAGCTATTAAAACTGTATTTAAAAGCAAATAGATCTTACTTCAGGTGCAAAGCTTGTGCTCTGCTTTACAGATGCCCAATATTTCCTCTTCTAGTATTTATAGTGTGTTGGCAACCTATGAAGAATAACTTCTAAATGGAAATTGTATCCATGTTGTAAAAGTATATTATTAAATAATACAATATTGAAAAATTCAAGGATGTTTTATAGCCATAAAGACAAAATAATGATGACTTCTGATAATGCGCTTTATAGCTTAAGTTAGTAGAATACAATGTATGAATGAGTGTAATAAAATAAAATATAAAACACTGCTTGATTTCTCTTGCACTTTTAGACAAGTCTGAAGAGAGCTGGGAATCCCCCAAGCAAATCAAAAAGAAGAAAAAAGCCAGAAGGGAAACGTGAATTTTCTGAAATGGACGTGTGTTGCAGAAACACTTGTCGTGGAGATTATGCTGTTTATGCAATAATTTGTGAACCTGTACAGAATTTTATATAACTTTCAACAGATTTTTTTTAAAAAACTGCTTTGAACACAACCATCTTTAAGAATAGGAACTGAATGAAAAAGTTGGTGACCTAATTTCACAGGAAATAATGGCATTACTGGAAGACTCATTGAAGAATGTATTTTCAAGCTATGGAAAAAGTAATTTTTAAAACCTTGGCTTTAAAACTGCCCTGTTTACAACATATTTCTATTTCCTGTCCACTGGAGAAAGAGGATTTGTCTTAAATATCTCTAATCATCTTTAAAACTGATACATGTCACTGAATGGTGGTGTCTATCTTGAATCTGTTTAATGCCTAAATCAAAGAACTCTATTCAAATTTGCCATATATTTCTAATATTTAATAGAATCTGCTAACCATGAAATTAATTATAATTACAGAGAAGCTGGTATCACTGAAGACCTTATTCTTGAATAACCCTTCAGCCTGAGTAATAGTTGACTTCAGAGTAAGTGTGCCCTCAAATTGTGTTAGAATTAATCAATAAAAACGTTTTTCAGCAAAAAAGTGGATTAAATTAAACTTCAAAAACTTCTGTATCAAGAAACTAAAATACTTTATCAGAACTACAACATGGTTCCTAAAGTTTCTTATTTAAATGCTCAGATACTTTTAAGTTGTTGAGGCAGTATGTTCAAGAGAGCCTCATTTTTTTCCTTGTCTAAAGTAGAAAATTAGTTGGTGCCCTATAACCTTCGTACCCAGTCATTTTGAAAGCCATGATTCATTTCTCTGCCACTATATTGCTTTTCTTTTGTTTATTTTAATTCTTCAGAGATGTGGTAGAGAATGAAAAGAGTAATGTTGGCTTCAAAACAGATTTAATTGATATTGAGACCACCTGTATCAGGAAGTGCTTTTTTACTGCCTTAACCTATGTAGAATCTGTATCTAGAGTTCTTAAAAGGGGTTAGCAATTTTGTTTTTTGTTTTGTATTTTTTAAAAAAAAATCATGCAACAACAGTAAAACAATTGTAAAACAAACCATCTTTCCACTTGTAATTATTGATTAAAATGGGAGTTGAATTTTCAAGCACTATAATGACATCACGTTAAACAGGCAGGTATCTATGAATAGTGCATGCTCAGCCATGTACAACTGTATATAGCCTTTATGAAATGTTTGTGTGTGTTTAAAGGACCATAATTAACATAACTTGGTGAACAACTATTAAAGAAAAGCCATGATTATTTGATGTGATTGGCTTAGTTTTTTTTCATGTGGCAGAAAACTTGTAACAGCTGTAACCAATGGTACTATTAACTCTCCCATAATGTCTAATTGTGTACATTTGAAAAATTTTCGTAAAATTAACTTGCAATGCAAGAACAATTAAAGCAACAAACTGGATTTAGTTGTTTTGAAGACAAGCCTTATTAATTGATAGTGTTCCTAATGAATTCTTATGTGCACAGGTATTAACTCCTGTTTCAGGAACATGGCAGATGTTTACATGTTCAGATGTTTGTTTAATTCAGTGACATTTCTACATCAATTTTGTTAAAATAAATTGAGCAAATTGATAGCATTGTGTTATTTATGGGAAAGGGAGATCGTGGATAATATTTTATCACAATAAAATGATATTCCTGAAAATTATTGGTAGCCAAATACAACAACTACTGTAATTTTAAAAGGGTATTGAATATGCTAGTTGTGTCTGTGCTTTATTGGCATTTTTTAAATTCTTCATTTGAATCTTAAGTATGTTACATAATGAATTTCCCAGTTAAGACACTCTTCACTTGACGGCTGCATGTTATCCCATTTTAAGAACAGTTTTTGACACTGGAAAGATATTTTCAAGCTTTCCATAAATCATGCTATGATTCTTTCAAAATGATATTCATACCATAATAATAGCAAAATTAGTCATTTGGCTAAAGCCAGATCTGTTTTGGGACAGTTCACTGATATTTTTACAAATATGTGTCTCTTACTCAGGAGTTCATATTCAACTCATTTTGAATAGTCTATATTGTTTTAGAAGTGGTTTGAAGAACTGGATAGTTGTTCATTAAAATGTAGTAGTTTGCAAAATTCATTTGTTCTTAGTCATTGTGGAATCTTCTTTACAAACAGCACTTTTCAATGCTTATAGCATTGCTTTGCCATGAATACTATTCCTGTGCAGAAATCAGTATGCATGATACCTAATGAAACTAAAACTTGCAAGCGATCTATCTCTGTAGTCCATTGGAACTGGAAAATGTCATTTTTCTGATTACGTCCATCGATATACTAAATTGTCTGATAAGCTTTTAATCTGAAATGTTCACTAATGTGGATGTTTTCATTTATTCTGATCCAATTAGGATTTAATACCTATACATGACAGATTTTTCCTTGAATTTTAGAATATATAGTCAATTAAGGTAAAAATGACATTTTTGTCATCTAAGAACAGGATATTCACAAAATGTGAAGATTTTTAGTGAAAATGAGCAGTACTATATAATTATTTCATTCATATATTTAAGCTACCAAGTTACACAAATGACAACAGTTTCCCAGAATAGAGTTGTATCATTGTAGAAGGCAAACAAAAATGTGCATCCACTGTTGCATTGTTAACAATAGCCTTTATAACCAAGTATGCTTGATATCTTTTTTTTGGACACAAACAGAACAATCCAGCTAAACATAATAAAAGTCCATGAAATGTTTTCCAAGGAGTAATTTTAGTTGAATATACAATTTTACCCAAATTATAATACGTGATAGAAGAATCATTGCATATCTATTTTCCCTTTTAGGCTTTCTAGTACTAATCAGTATATTGGAGGAAAAAATGGGTGAAGTTAAATGAAAACATACTGGGGTTTTTTAATATTAAAAATTAAAGTATATATTTATTAAAGAATATGTGAAGATTTCACATCTATACAGAAATGTCTTTTTAGTTTTGCTCCTTAATGTTTTTTAAAGTTACATCCTTTTCAGTTCCTTGCATGAGATCTAAGTTAGGTCAGTCTTCCAACTCTTTCAGATTTAAATCAGACCAAACCTCCTGACATCAGTGGCAATAGGCTGCAGGTATGAATTTATACATAAGCTTATTTTTTCTTAGTGTCCCTGTACAGAATTGCTCTTAGATTGGAAAGTCAGATCCAACATCATTTTCAAATCTCCTGCCCCAACCCTGATGTTAACATGGCATAACAGGTTGGTTTGACATGTTTGTCTTACTTTTATCTAAGTGATTTTTTTTAGTAACAATGAAAAAATGGCAGCTGTCACTCTGAAATCAATCATGTTAGATTTGAGCCTAATTCTGTAATATACTTTGCTAAGCACTGTATTGTTTAAACACTTTGGAACTTGGCCTAAGTAGCACATACAATTCCTTTTTCTAAGAAAAGTGTTTTAGTAGTGTAGATAATGTGATTTTTAAAAAAAAGTTAATCTAGATAGGGTTGTCAATGTAGACATCTTTTTAAGCGCTGTCATAATTTGTGTTCAGTATCATTGAAAATGGATCATAAGTACCTTTTTTTGGGTGGGGGGGGTGTCTGTTGTAATTTCCACCGGTTGCTAAGTGACCGGTCATAAATAAAAGTTCTTACCTGTGATCAATCAACTACTTTTTGCCTTCCTCCAGCAATGCTCTAGACATTTTTGTGCCGTTTTTTCTCTGGTAGCTTGTCAGTAAAACCTGGTGCTCTCTTGAGATCTGCTTGGATAGAGTCCACACAGGTGCAGTTCAGTTCCAAGACCCCACCGCAGCAGAGACAAGGGCATCTTCTGGACTGTGCCAGAAATCCCCCTTATTTCCAAGAAAACTTTGACATCAATGCAATTGAAGACATTTCCATAATCCATGGAGCACATATTGAGTTCGTTTGCATATTCAGTTGATAAAATGAGGACCCAAATTGTTGGGGGCAATGTGCAGACTCTGTACCTACTTATAAAGAACTATGAAGCAGTTGCTATTGCTATTATTTTACTTTTTCAATTATCCAGTGTGCATCAACTATAATTGTAATATCCCTAAGCAGCCCAAATCTTGCCTAGAGGTTATTACTCTCTGAAGCAATATGTATGAAGGGGGAAAACTGGATTTGCCTGTAGTGTGTATTATTCTGATGTAAGAACACAATCCATTGTAAATATAGTATAGTGGTTTCACTCACTACCAGTTTAGATTGCACAGAACTAAATGTTCAACCACTGCAAAAAAAAACAAAAAACCTCACAACCAG
>JANHFP010003179.1:59638-71837 GCA_032468135.1 Calamaria suluensis | reverse complement strand
AAACGCCGCGGGGCGCGGGGCTTTTCACTAAAAAGCGGGTGTTTCCCGCGAAAAGCGTTACGTCTGGTCACCTTATACAATATAGTTTAATAACTTTATTGACTTTGAGCAAGAATATATTATAATGGTCTTTGGCAGTGTTACAGTCAGAGAATAGAATGTGCCAATCAAGAGATGAGGTGTTGGTGTCTATGAGATCACAGTTGGCTTTTTTGAAGCTGTAGTTTGCTATCCCATTATTATGGTGTTTTTTGTATTGAGAAAAAAGTCAATCATTCTGTGGTCACTGTTGGAAAAGGTTTTTTTTATTTCTATTGGATGTATTCAGTTGTGCATTCCTTTATTGTCCAATTAATGAGAAGTAGGTTGAGGCCACCAAGAAAAATGAGAGGGTATGGGCAGAAGGCTGCTCACATTAGTAATGAAGTTAACTTGTTTGCATGTGCAATGTCATAGTCAGGGGCTCTGTAATATAGTAAGAAGTGAAGTGTGGTGTTTAAGGACAGTTCTCAGATGATGGTTTCCAAGAGCAGGTTTCTGTGCAATTTGAATATTTTTTGGTTTTACTGACTTTTTGTAGAAGATAGCTACTCCACACCTCTGTGTGTTTCACGATCAGGCTGGTAAACTAAATTACTAGTAAGTTTCCCATCATTGTCCACAGCAATATCATGGGCCATGGATACGGTTAGACTAAAACACTTCTCCTTGATACTTAGTTTTCCTAATTACAGAACATTCTTCAAGTGGTTAATTCTATTTAAATTAAAATGGAATGGGACAAATCTGAGTAAAAACTATACAGAAAAGTCATTTTAAATTGTATTTCTTTCCAAGGCAAGATCTTGTAGATTTGGGCTACAGCAAAATAAGATGAGCATCTAATCTTCCTCACATTCTAAAGTAGCAAAACATTGTATCTAATATAACAGAATGCCAATGAATTTAGATCTATGGGAGATACTAAAGCCAAAAAGCTTACAGTGAATTTATTCAGATCAGCTGAATAATCTGGTCCAAAAGGATTCAAAGCAGAATGTAGCTGCACACCTACCTCATTTACCTTTTCCTCCATATAGAACTGTTATTTTAATTTTCTAAAAGCAAATCATCAAATTTTTGTTTCTCAAATACAAAATTAATTTCCCAGCTTGCTATAGAATCTCTGGGCATGTTGCCTAAAATCATTCTGTGATGCCCATTGCCTCCAAATGTTGCTTGTGCTGTGTATTAATTATTATTTGAACTGTCCTTAAAGGATTCAATAGTAATTGTCCTCTTGTATGAGTTTCATCAATGTTACACTGGTGTAATCAAAGCTATTTCTGTTTTGGGAGTATCACAAATTGTTTGTCTTTTTATTTGTAAGGTTAACTAAACATGAGAAGTATATTCATATTAGAAAATATGGAAAATATTGGTTACACGTGATATGCATCAATTTTTCACATCATTGCTATCTAGAACACTGAGTACACACTGTTGATTTCTTTCTCTGGAATTGAATTTAATTATTTTATGTGCAAAAGAGAACTTTTGACACAAATGCATCTGGGTATAAGGATTAAATTACAGAGGAGTGACATAAAATCCATCGGCTTTTAGAGTAAAAAGCTGATTTTCTGTTCCTTTGTTGACGTACAGGTTAGAATTGAATGGTACAAAAGTAGATAAACTTGTTTGCAAGACATCAAGGGCTATTTTTATTGAAATAGATTATTTTATAAATTTGAACAGGTTCTATGAGTCTAAATCCCATTTCGCTGGAGAACAGCTCTCTGTTACATCTGATTCACCTTTACAATGTAGCTAATCCCACAAATAATCAATGCCTGGAATGCAGTACCTGACTCTGTGGTCTCATCCCCAAACCCCCCAAAACTTTAACCAAAGGCTGTCTACTCTTGACCTCAGCCCATTCCTAAGAGGTCTGTAAGGGGTGTGCATAAGAGCACCAGCATGCCTACCGTCCCTGTCCTAATGTCCTCTTTATTTGTATTCATTTTTTTTTTCAATCCATGCTTATACTTATATATATTACTTAATATGTAATCGACAAAATAAATAAATAAAAAATAAATAAAATAACAATTCTAGCTTTTCAATATAGCATGATGAGCTTCACCTTCTAACCAAAAGAGGTGGACAAGAAAAGGTTAAACTACATTCAAAAATTCTACTGACATTCTAATAGCAATTTCCGCAAGGGCCTTTTTGTAAGGACAACATCTAACCAGGGTCTTAACTGCATCAATAAAGTCAATGGCTACAAAATATCTTAAGCTTTCAGTTTTTTAAAAAAAATCTAAATTCTGGATCATGGCAAGTACAATGATGAAAGCAGAGGGGAAGATGAGAAGGTTACCCAGTAAAGAAAGTTCATTGCACTTCATTAAGTTTCTAGGAATAAAAACAGCACAATGAATGACTAGTCTTATTAATGACTTACTGCTTCAGAACTATCTCTGCCACTTTTTTTTTATTTTCAGTCAGCCTCCATATGCATTTTTGTCTCAAAGCCAAGTAAAATATGGCGTTAAAAACATATTAAGAGGATTTTCTACTTGTTCCACAGAGGTACTATGGTTTGAATCTTGATTATTTGCATACTCAAAGCTACAACCTTCCATAAAGGGTATTTGAAAGAAGAGACACTTAAGAACTATATTTTAAAAAAAAAAGGAAAGAGAGGAAACATTGTTTCAAAAAAGAAGAACAAGGGCCCAAAATATAAGGACAGAAAATTTGCTACAACCAAGTTTTTATTAACTTTCACCATTTTTTGTGGGAAATAAAACATCTTTGCAGTATCTTCTTATATGACATATTTGTAAATGCTTCTTGAAATACACATTTTTAAAATGAGTACTAAAAATAAGCTTTTTAATAATTAGTGCTTGATTAATTGTAGTCATCATATTACAAAGGCTTATCCTCAGACTTGTGGTGAAGGGGACTCTAAACTTTAAACACTGATGGGTGTGTCAGGGGTGTCAAAGAGGGGTGTCATACTTGGTAGCCCAGAGGACGGATGCATGATGCACAGGCCATGCCCACCCCAGCTCCACAGAGGCAAAAAAGTTGTAATATGTCATGTGACACAATCAAGTCTAACACCCGTGTCATATACGGAAGCTACAAACCTGCAAAGAGAAATTATTTTCTAAGCACCACACAAAATTCTTATTTGCTATTCCAAAAGACTTACACCTCCAAATAAGAATGTTCAAATATATGTTCCAAGGTAAACTGATAACATAATCTTGATGACCCCATTGGATTGAGAAATATTATTACTCCATCTAGATCTATCTTACATACTTTAGCAGAGGCAGCTTCAGATAAGAGTCTGCCAATTCATTTTTACTTGGAGTTATCAGCACAGAAACTAGAACATTATGCATGCTGCCAACCTAGCTATTCAAAAGCATGTAAAAATACAAGTAGAAAAATGGGGACCACTTTTGCTGGAAGGTAATAGTGTTCTGTGGACCTTTGGCATTTAGTCATGTAGCCACATGACCACAGAAACATCTTTGGACAGCAATGGCTCTTCGGCTTTGAAACGAAGATGAGCACTGCCCCGTAAAGTTGGGAACGACTAGCACATATATACAAGGGGAACCTTTACCTTTATATCTATCTATATTCCTTAAACTGTATTTAAAATTCGTTTTGCTAAGGATTGAAGGAAACTCACCACTGGGAGAAATGACCTGTAATTAACTGTAAAGTTTACAACAGGTGCAACCAGCCTTAGAATTGACAATGAAGTAGTGGATAGCTTCTAACTTTTAGGACCCAACATCAACAGTAAAGGAACAAGTGGTCAGGAAATATGCTGCAGACTAGTACATGGTAGAGCAGCTATCCAGTTTTCCAAGCCAAGGCCTTGGAAAAGATATTCAGAGGCCCTGATGTTATACCATAGCTACGAAGATCAGAATAGTGCAAGACATGTGCAAGAAGATTCTAATCCTTGGAAAGTTGGAGAAAAAGAAAAGATGATGATGACCAGCAGCAAAGGTGGATGTACTGTGCTGCAACTGTGATGGGTACAATGACAGACTTGAAATATCATTTAAAGCAGGGGTCATCAATCTTTCGGACCTCAGGGATTTTGTTGGTGCTGGATGCAGCTCGGTCACTAGGGAGACACACAACCTGCTCTCCGCCCTGAGGCACCCACCCAACCTGGCTGCAGCTGGTGCTCTGTATTGTAATGGGCTCCAGGAGGAGAAGTGGGTGCCATCTCCTCCACTGTCAAGCACACTAAATTTAACTGTGCCACAAGAGCAGCGGGCAGGCCATGGAGGCGCCAACAGCAGCAGTGGAGAGAAACAGCTAGGCCAGGCCAATGTCTCTGGGCTGAGAGGAAGTTGTGTGTCTCCCCGAGAGACCAAGGTGTGCACAGAACCAACAAGGGCCAGAATAAATGCCCACAAGACACACATACCAATGAAGCTTCGTTCCCAGTCTGGAACATGGGAAGGCGAAGCGTGGGAAAAGCGTGGGTTTTGGGATCATCCAACAGGAATCCACAGCAGGGGAAAGAAGGAGCCATGGGTTTGCCGGCACCCATTGCTTCAGCTTGCCTGCACTGCCACCCACCTCCCCTTGTACCATTACCTCATTTCAGCCACTGAGGGCTGAGCTACTCCTTGCACATGGCACCTCCTGCAAAGTTGCAAGTTGCACATAGCTCCCTCTACGGTGGAGATTTCCAGCCCCACCATGAGCTGCCTGGCCAGTCCCATATTCCAGAGCGCTAGTGACAGGACTGGCTATTGGTCATCCTGGAGCAGCTCGGGTGTGCTGCAGACCACCAAACCTTTCTCACGGACCACTGGTTGGTGACCTCTGATTTAAAGGACAGATCAACCTATGGAAAATATATCTATCTGGTTGCTAAGAACTGACACAGAATTAATGAGACAATCAATTTAACAAAATCTTTATCTTATTTTAAATAAAGTATGTTGCTTGGTTGAAGTGCAGGTAAGCCTCAACCCATGACCCCAATTGACCCCAAAATTTATGTTGCTGAGAAATTTGTTAAGTGAGCTTTGTCCTATTTTACTACTTTTTTGTCACAGTTGTTAAGTGAAACCCTGCAGTTGTTAAATTAGCAACATGTTTGTTAAATGAATTTGGCTTCTCCATTGACTTTACATGTCAGAAAGTTTCAAAAAACTGCAACCATCATAAATATGAGTCAGTTGTCAAGCCATATAAATATAAATCACATGGCTACTGGGATGCTGCAACAGTCGTAAGTTTGAAAAATTGTCATAAGTCCCTTTTTTCAGTGCCATTGTAACTTTCAGACAATCACTAACTGAACTGTTGCACATCAAGGATTGCCAAGTGCAAGAAGTTTGGAATCAGGATAGATTTCAAAAGTGCTACAAGTTTCTTTCATGCTACTTATACCCAAGAATCTGAACTACTAGCAGTCAAGGCAAATTGGTATCAGATAAGAATGAAAGAAACTTCAAGGGGGCTGAACTTAGGTATCTTATGGGAATGACTCCAAACTGATGATGGAATAGAATAGAATAGAAAAAGAGTTGGAAGAGACCTTGGAGGTCATCTAGTCCAACCCCCTGCCCAGACAGGAAAACCTACACCTCTTTAGACAAATGATGCTTTCGACCTTGCATTCAGGTTCAGCCAAGTCATCTACAAGTATTATAGGTAATCAAAATATAGTTTTTAAAATATAGTTACCCCTAATACTTTTCACATTTTCAATTTTCATTTTTACTTTTCAGTTTTCACATTTATATTCTATATTTAAAATCCATTCAAACTTGACATTTTTAAAAATTAATTCTTCTCAAACACAGGCTTTTTAAAAAAACATATAAGATTTTTGAGGTCATTTGGGTTATAACAAAGTCTGCCCTGTGCATTATAGCACTTAGAGGTAAAACAATGCTGGGCTTTTTTTTCCCCATCCCTAATTGATTAAAATGGCTTTTCCTTTTATAAAACGTTCCAATGAACTTAGCGCCAAACTTACAAAACATCACTGAAGCCACAGCTTCCCCTTTAAAATACTAATGAATTTAGAATTCTGTATTTCTGCAAAGACAGGAATGAACAAGTTGTTCTTCCTCAGTCCTGGGACTGTTTCCAGATATTGTCAGAGACATCAATCCCAGACTGAACTACAGCACAACATAAATCCATAAAATTGCTTCCAGGAAACAGCAAACACATTCTACACCCACATATCTATACATGCACATACGCACACTTAGTGCCCACATCAGGATTCATTTAGAGTTTGAAGGCTCATATTAATAGACTTAACTCAGACTGGTTTTAAATTTATTGTGTTGCCTAACATCAAAAGAAATTAGTGTAAACATTTCTAGTTGTTCTACTCAGCAGATAGTGTTATATGGCCGCATTACTTCTGAAATTTATATTGGCAAGTTGAGCATTATATATGTTATTCTCCTACAAAGAATATTTATTGCGTCATTAACCTGGGGTGGTACACAAAATGCATTATTCTTCTACGATCAGCTTATAGTACATAATGTACCGCATGTGTAATGAATGCAAGCACAAAATAATTAAAAGTACAAAGAAAAGGAATGGTTCCAACATGTAAGCTCCTATATTTAAAAGTAGATGGTTTTCCGAAGTCTTGTAGAAATGATACATAACAAAGGTTACAACAGGTGGGCAGAGGCATGGATGGGCATTAGGTTCCTGTAAGTGACTATGATAAACTGATACTTTCTGACCTTGTTGGTTTGTGACAGGTGTAATGGAATGCATGAATGACCTTGGGGGAAGAGATGCTGCCTAGGAAACAATCAGACAAGAGAAGCAGGAGCCACAGTCACTTAATGATCAGAGAAACAAACTTAGGAAGGATCCACCATAATGGATCAAGTGATTTAAAATAGAGGGTGGGAAGTTTGTACCTTCAGACTTGCAAGAGGGATGTCACCCGCCCCAGATAAATCTGACTGGGACCTATGGCTAGATGGACAAATTCTTTTTTATTGTAAAGCTACATTAACAGAATATTATGTGTCTGAAGGCACAAACTGGCTTGAACTCCCAATAGGAGCATTCTACACTGGAGATAGTTGGTAGACTAAGAAGATCCTATCTCCAACCTGTTTCTCCATTGGTGCACTGTTTACCCAGGGTTTTTTCTACCTAACTTTTAATGTTCAATTTTTAAACTTGTAAATATTTTTATATTTCTGTTCTTTGACATAAGCCACTCAGAGTCACTCGACAGTGAAATGGACTGCATATAAATTTAATAAATAAATATCCCAGAAGGCGCTACAAAGCTCAAGATCAGGAAGAGTGGAAAAGAACAGCTTCTGTACATAATAGCAATAACAATAGACTTATATACCATGTCACAGTGCTTTTTACAGACCTCTCTTTACACTTTACAATGTCAGCATGTTACCCCAGCAATCTGGGAGCTCACTTTTACTGATCTCAGAATAAGGAGTTGTAAATCACAACTTAGGATAGACAGAGCTAAATAGAAATAATTAAGATTCTTTCAGACCAATAATGCAAGGTTCATGCCCAGGGTAACTGGGGAATTCTTGTATTGAAATACATACCACTTAAAGTAGCTGAAAATGAGAAACATCGTATTAATTATTGCACACATCATCTGCACATCATCTGCAGAAGATATCTACTATAATCCTTTCCCTCTTTTGTGTATTTCTTTACAATATTTTACGACTGTGGCAAATCAATACATACTTTTTTTCACTAATACCATTATAGACATGTTACCAAGGTACCAGCAGATCTGAAACTACTATGAAAACAATTGTGTTAACTAGTAGACAATATATATTTTCTAAAAAGAAATGAAGTTTTTTTTCTTGAATTACACTATTGTTTTAATTACTATGTTTAATTACTATGTTGGGAGTAAGAAATCCATCACTGTGACATCTTAGCCAATTAATTCTATTCTATTTGGTAGCAATTAGTGGTGAACAGCTTAGCTCCCACAAGAAAGAAAATACTTGCACTGAGAAGAATTTCTATGGATTTTCTTAAGATTGTAAACATTCTAAATTATTTAAGATGCAAACAAAACCCTTTGGAAAATTGGAGAAGGCAGTAACATAAGTTCCACTGCAAAAGTCAAGGCAGAAAAATTAATATTTCTGAAATTCTAGTGTTGCAAATCTTTCCTTCTGACAAGTGCATTCTTCCTTATCGTACCGTAAAAGAGCATAAAATTGCTTCAAATTTTTTTTAACATTTAACATTTTCAATCTATAATAAAAAGGAGTGATATAAGAATGAATTGTTGACATTCGGAACTGTCATAATTACTAGCATTATCAGATTTCAACCAAATCTAGATTATCATTCTCATTAGAAGCAGGAATTGGCATGTCTAATTAATTCATATGTTAAGAACCTGAACCAAAATCTAGGCATTGCACTTCAATTAACCAAAAAAAAAAAAAAATGAACATGTTTAGACTACTGATGTAGATCGGGCCAATGTAGTTTTCCAGGCAATTGTCCATTAATATGACTATTATGATACCTAAATATTTTCTCTCTGCATCAAGTATAGTCTTGAGATAAATTTATTCTGCCATAATGAAAGGTGTCCTTCAAAACTGCCTCCAGGGTGATGTGTTCCTCCACTACTCCTAAGTGAGAAATTTGCTTAAGGCTGACTTCTGCCTGTAGGGCAATCCACTGCCATCCTTCCTTGGGTAAACAAGAACAAACAATGCCTGAAATAACTCGCAATGCATCTATAAAATGAAATATACTACTGTACTGTTTTACTAATGTGAAAAAGTACTAGTTTAATTTGACTATAGCACAGGTGGCAAACCTGCCACGTCACGTTGCCATCAGATGACATTTCGCAATGTTTTTCCTATTCGCGGACATGGGGCAAGTGTGGCCTGTGTGTGACGCATCCGACCCACAGCATCCACACCCCTTGGACTATAGCAACAGCAATAGCACTTAAATTTATATACTGCTTCATTTACAGTTCTTGATTATGCTAAGTAAAGGTAAAGGTTTCCCTCGCACATATGTGCTAGTCATTTCCGACTCTAGGGGGAGGTGCTCATCTCCATTTCAAAGCCGATGAGCGAGCACTATCCGAAGACATCTCCGTGGTCATGTGGCTGGCATGACTCAATGCCAAAGGTGCACAGAATGCTGTTATCTTCCCACCAAAGGTGGTCCCTATTTTTTCTACTTGCATTTTTACATGCTTTCAAAACCGCTAGGTTAGCAGAAGCTTACCCCATTAAGTACTAATTTTAAGTACCTCCTTTTAAAAGGCTCACACTCAATCCTGCAGTTTCCAACTTTAGGCCATCAGGAGAAATGGGGTGGGCCTGACACAGCAGATGTTGGGAAAACCATGTTTTACCATTGCTATTATTGTTCTCCTGGGATGGTCTCTGAACTGCATCTTTTGCTGATGTGCTGCAGTGATCTGGCTAGGCAAGTGGAGTAACACTAATAAGATCGAGTGTGGTATATTGTGTTTGGATATGATTAGAACTGAGTAAATTCACATGATGTTGATGAGATGACGAGATCCCCTTTCATTACTGGGAATTTTCTGGCAGACAATTCTGTAGTAACATTTAGGACATGAGTCAGTACATAATTTGTTGTTTGTTTCCTTGTTTGTTTGCTTTTACAGGGATGTATATGCCATTCCAATCTTCAGAGACTCCAAGCAGTTTTTTTGGCGATATGATGGCTAGGTGGAAGGACCAGAAATTGCCAGAAAAGATGTTCAAGAATCAGTGAACTGAAGCCAGCCAGCTATGTGCCGGTTTGCCTTTACCTGCACATCTAAAATCCTGACAATCCTGGGTTTTTGTCCATCCGATAAACTGGGAAATTTACCAGACTGGACACCCAACACTGATTGAGATTCTGAATCCTATGCTGCCCCTACAATGCTATATAATCAATAAACTTGGGGTGCTTTTCCAAAGATCAAATTATAGTGACATACCTCCTTATAGTAAATTTGTCCCATAGTGCATCTACCATAAGAGTTGGCATTGTGGTTAGTTTCCATTTATAATTTCCAATCAGCATTGGTACATAGCACTTAATAGCCTTGGTTGGAGCATCGAATCTATATTGTATATATTTTATTTAATATTTATTTAAAAATAATTCAGTGTTTTGTCATATCCACTTATGTTATTTTTTATGACATTTTATGTTTCCCCTTAGAGTTGGACTTGCCAAAGTTGATGCCATCAACTTTGTTAAATTACCAATGTTAACTAGAATTCCATTTCAAAGGAATAAAAATTATATTTTGAGGCAACATCATTCAGCATATTTCCCTAGCAACAGTTTTCACTAATAAGAAAACTATCAAAAAATGATATATGCTACCACTTAACCTTAACAATCATACTTCCTATGAGGCAAAATATTTTAAGATACAATAATTTCTTCAACCCAATTAATATCTACACAGAAGTTGCAAAGTTCAACAATGTTAATCCAGGTTAATGAAGCTATATTGAAGTCCTGGGTTTATTTATTCAAAACTTTCCCAGGTACCAGAGATGGATTTCAGCAGGTTCTGACCAGTTCTGGAGAACCGGTAGTGGAAATTTTAAGTAGTTCGGAGAACCAGTAAATACCCTCTGTCTGGCCCACCCCCATCTATTCTCTGCCTCCCAAGTCCCAGGTGCTCGGGAGGAAATAGGGATTCTGCAGTAACTTTCCTCTGGGGAGGAAATAGAGATTTTATAGTATTCCCTGCCTGCCACGCCCACCAAGCTATACCACGCCCACCAAGCCACATCCACAGAACCAGTAAAAAAATGTGAAACCCACCACTGCCACATACCTATCATTCTTACAGAATATTCTAACCCTCTGTGATTTCATTTGTGAATATATATCTGAATATGAGTGTGAATTCCAATCAGATTTTATAAGAGAAATCAACATAACACCACCAGGGGTCATTTTGTTCTTATAGTTTAATTTTCGCATTTCCCTCTGAAACTAGAAACAAGACTAACGTCAGAAAGAAACATGCAATCTTGGATTGCCTCTTTATCATCACTATCCTATGCATTTGCCTCTACAGATTAAATGGGTATTGATGAGAGATGTGGCATGGGCATATTATGCTTTAAGGTTGGAAGAAAGGAGACTGAGTTCTCGTCCTGCCTTAGATATGAAAGTAAACTGTGTGATTTCAGACCAGTCAATCTCTCTTAGCCCAGCCCAGCCCACCTCACAAAAATTGCTATACACTGTACTCTAGAGCAGTGTGGTGGCCTAGAGCAGCAGTTCTCGCCTCACACTTTTCAGACAATCATGACCTGGAGGACTGAAAATCTCCATAGACAGGAGGCTGTGAGTTCAATTCTAGATAGCAGCAGATATTTCTCTCTTTTGAGACAATGAATAATTGTCTGCTGTGAACTCTGCATAAAGGTTTCCCTCGCACATATGTGCTATTCGTTTCCAACTCTAGGGGCCCGTGTTCATCTCTGTTTCAAAGCCGAAGAGCCAGCGCTGTCCGAAGATGTCTCCGTGGTCATGTGGCCAGCATGACTGAATGCCAAAGGCGCATGGAACGCTGTTACCTTCCCACCAAAGGGGGTCCCTATTTTTTCTACTTGCATTTTTAAGTGCTTTCGAAACTGCTAGGTTGGCAGAAGCTGGGACAAGTCACGGGAGCTCACCCTATTACACTAGGGATTCGAACCTCTGAACTGCCAACCTTCCGATCGACAAGCTCATCTGTCTTACCCGCTGAGCCACCATGTCCTATGAAGTGGTATATAAGTCTAAGGGCTATTGCTATCTTCCTCCGTTCTTTCTTTCTCTCTCTCTCTCTCTCCTTCCTTCTTTCTCTCTCTTTCCTTCTTTCTCTCTTTCTGTCCTTCTTTCTTTCTTTCTCTCTCTCCTTCCTTCTTTCTCTCACTTTCCTTCTTTCTCTTTCTTTTCTGCTTTCTTTCTTTCTTTCTTTCTTTCTTTCTTTCTTTCTTTCTTTCTTTCTTTCTTTTTCTTTCCTTCCCTCCCTCATTCATTCATTCATTCATTCATTCATTCATTCATTCATTCATTCATTCATTCTTTCTTTCTTTCTTTCCTTCCTTCCCTCCCTCCCTCATTCATTCATTCATTCAATCATTCCCTCCCAGTGGTT
>JANHFP010003179.1:3578-16172 GCA_032468135.1 Calamaria suluensis | reverse complement strand
TAGAAATATCTGCAGCCCTAGGGAGCCATGGTTCTATATTTAAAAATATGACTTCCTATATTTTAAGATACAGAACCAGAAAGCTCCAACTCTTGATAACTGCCACCTATGATTGAAAAACAACTAGGTTTCCCTCGCACATATATGCTAGTTGTTTCTGACTCTAGGGGGCGGTGCTCAACTCCATTTCAAAGCCGAAGAGCCAGCGCTGTCCAAAGACGTGGTAATGTGGCTGGCATGACTAAACACCAATCATCTTAACAATAATTTGGATGGGATTTGCTGACTTTTGCCAAGCAGTTTGTTGAGGTCGTAACTAGCTTAAAGTCTAAAGTTGGGGGGGGAAAATCCGTTCCGGTTCCAAGTCAGGAGAAAAGCGCTGGAAATAAAATGGAAGCTGATTGGAAAGAAGGACTCTATTTATTGATGAGCAGAACCAACATGCAGTTCTGGGACAGTTGACAATTTGGTTTGATGAGTACATGGATTCTGAGTTGTGCAATGTAGTGAGCCTGGTGCCTTTTGCTGTTCAAATGGTGGTGGGTTAATCATATTGTGTCCCAAAGGTTATGTCCTGTTCTTAGAATTTGGGTGTGTGTGTTTAAATTCTTAATCCCATCGTCTGGATCTGAAGTTGTTTTGTTTGTGAATAAGTTGGCCTGGATTTCTTAATGGGCACGAAATATCCATCTCTAAAAAATTCAGGCTTCTGCTGGAGGTTGTTGGGGCTGCTTTCTGCTTTTGTTAAGATTTTTTTTTCCATTTCTCCTTTGGGGAAATATAATATTCTGCCTTTTTAAAGATTTTTAAGATTCCCCAAAATGTATCATTCTTCTCACATCCTGGAGAATTGTCACTTTTTCCAACCCCACTTAGCTTCTGAGGTTAGACAAGGCCAGCTATCATCTATTGAGACAATGTATTTTAAAATATTTTCAGGACAGGCAAAATTTCTGGTGATGAGTATAGTGCACTATACACTAAACAGTAGCACATAGCTGATCCTCAGTGCTCTAGATAACAGTCGGATAGGAGATAACAGTAAAATGCCAGACTATAAACTGAACAGGAAAACAGAAAAAAATCAATTCTAAACTTACAAAATTGATAGTTCTTTAATAATATTATAAGGATTTATAGTGCATTTTAATTGAATGTAAACTGCCTAGAATTGCCTTTGGCTAGATGGGCAGCATACATACAAGTATAATAAATATTATTCCAGTATTCAAATTCCCAATAGCACATGGTTTTATTGAAACTCTGTCTGGTTCTTACTTTTCAGCTCTGAGAATTAAAAAACTCTGGACAAAACAGAAGAAGAAATGGATTAAGATGCAGTTATTGTACAACAGTGTAGCTAAATAATGCATGTTCAACATTTTACCATTCCAAAGTGTAAACCAACTTATACAATTGCTTTAATGGTTTAATTGAATTTCACATTAATTTTGCAAGTAGCAGAACTGGATGAGACAACTGCATGAGCAACTGCACAAGCAATTGTCAACTGCATAAGCAATTGTCTAATAATCCAGAAATATTATTTGTGTTAAACATGGACTAGGAGCAGGAAAACCCGAGTTCTGGTTCTGTCTTAGGCTTCAAAGCAAGCTGGGTGGTCTTGATGGTCTTCTCAACCCTGTAGAAGAATATTAAGTTATATGTGAAGAAGGAATGCAATAGCTGTTTTTATAACATCAGTTTAGCTGGAAAGACAGGAAACAAGAAACTCATAAATCCTCTGTTTTAACTTTCTTTGGTATAAGAGGAGGCGGAGGAAAATTCCTGTCATGTAGGATTCTGTCATTGTGCTATACAAACATGCTAACAGTAAACAGTCCAAACCAAAAACCTCCAAGATCACCCCCACCAACACAGATAGGACAAGCCACCAGAACAGTGGTTCTCCCTTCTGTGGTCCATGGTCCCCTGGTGTCGTAACAAAGGCTCCATGAAGACTTGAAGAAATGTCTTTAAGTCTTGGGGGTCTATGACCCATGGCCACAAAAGTTATATAAATGGCGTCCATGCTGAAGAAAATGTTGAGAATCACTGCACTAAATTCAGAGCAACCCCATTCCTTATTAAAACTGATGATGTTACCTAGTTTGGGTAATAAAACATCTGCAATAAAACAACCAGCCTCCGAGAGCACCTACTACAGGTAGTCTGCAACTTATGACCACAGTAGAGCCCAAATTGCATGTTGCTAAGTGAGAATTTGTTGAGTTTTGCTCCATTTCTTGCCAGAGATATTAAGCGAATCATTGCAGTTGATAAGTTAGAAACCTATTGATAAGTGAATCTGTCTTCTCAATTGATTTTGCTTATCAGAAGGTTGCAAAAAGTAATCACATGACTCTAGGATGCTGCAACGGTCATAAGTATGAACCAGTTGCCAAGTATCTGTATTTCGATCACATGATCATGGGGATGCTGCAAAGGTCGTAACTGTGAAAAATGGTTATTGGTCACTCTTTTCAGTGTCATCGTATCTATGAATGGTCACTAAATGAACTGTTGTAAGTTGAAGACAACCTGTATACGCTAGCAAATATTTTCATAAAATGATTAAAAATTCCTCTTAAATACCAATGCATTTATACTGTACATCTAATTTCTTTGAAGCTTACAAAAAGGACAACATTTCCCAAGAAATCTGTAACACCATATGTCATTTTGAGAAATCAAGTGCTCTTATTTTTAAAAGGGTTATAATAAATGTAGTTAAACTCCAGGCAGAAATTAAAGAAGGAAGATGTTTAGTATAGCAAATATTCATACCGTTTCTTCGTTCCATATCAGTTGATGTAATGCATATCTTTAAAAGTCATTTCTTTCCTTCAGCACTGCAGTAAGTATGACAACCATCCAGACAGAAATTCAACAGATGAAGCATTTTCAAATTACTTCTAGAAACATGTTATAAATTCCCTCTTGGCTATGATTTACATGAATTTAGAGACTGTAGTGTCTTTTTCAATGATCAAACTATGGAATAAGAATATTGTGATAGTAGATGGCCAGCAGAAATTCAATAATTCATTCTTAACGTTCTCTTATTTTTTAAATAGTGGGGTGCAAAAAAAAGCACCCCACTCTGATTTAAACTTATATTCCCTTTGCTGTGTTTACTTCCATCTTGATATGTCACACATAAACAATAATATGCCATTTTCTCCTAAATGAAAGCAAAATAGAGGGAAAGTTAGCCTCTTTAGATGTTTTCTGCTGCTACAATAATCAGCAATAAGGGATTATGATTTTGTAGTACTAAGCTTTCTGATGTTATGGCTTGCATGTCTCCCACACAGAGCATGTAGTTGATTAATAAGCTCGCATCTGAGATACGATGTTGGCTTAATTTATATCCAAGACAAGCCCTGCTCAGGGAAAAGAACTCAAGGCCTGCATATAAAAATTCCCAGCTCAATCTATTGTATCTCCCAATAAGATTGGGAAATCCTTTTGCCGGGAACCCTGGTTAATTACTATAATAAGCGTAACAGAACAATAGTTTAAACTCATTACATTGCAATTCTTTTACCAGCCATTTTTCCTTGTAACAGGGTTGCTGCCCACTTGCAGAAGAACTCATGAAGAAAGTGTAAGTGGAAAGTGGAAAAGCTACGTTGATTTGAGGGTTCAACCCAAGGGTGAAATCCAGCAGGTTCTGACAGGTTCTGGAGAATCGGTAGCAGAAATTTTGAACAGCTTGGAGAACCAACAAATACCATCTCTGACTGGCCCCAGAGTGGGGTGGGAATGGAGATTTTGTAATATCCTTCCCCTGGAGTGGGGTGGGAATGGAGATTTTCTAGTATCCTTCCCCTGCCACACCCTCCAATCCACATAATGCCCACCAAGCCACGCTCACAGAACTGGTAGTAAAAAAAAATTGATTTCACCACTGGTTCAACCTTGATGAGGCTGAAACTGGTTCCTCCTAAAATTTCTATAAGGGAAGCACATCTCACCCCCAGCCAATCACTGACACCACATTCGTCCTGAGATATGCATGTGACTTTGATTGCAAGCTCTTGATTTAAACCAGGATTTTTGTATCTTCTTTTATTGGTTGGCTGTTATTATATCCCACACCCACTCATAACTATTTAACATTCAGTCAAGGTTGATCTTCTGGCACGTTGCCATTCACTGCATGATATAATTTGGATGTTCATGATCAGTCATTGTTTCTCTCATGCCATATTATTCTTTTCAGTGCAGAGGTGGAATAATTTGAAACAAATACATGTTTGGGTTTTTATTAAATTGCTAGCTTGCCTATTATCATTGATGGGTTAAATTTTGGTTTCAAAGCAGGAATTTGCAATGTTAACTGTGGTAAACATTTGAATGTGGGTTTATATATAGATTTATCATAAGTAACCCTTATTTTTTATCTTATTTTAAATGCTGTATTTGCATGTGTTTGTGTGATTGATTTCCCTTGCCAGAGAGTACTCTCTGCCATTTAATAGCTACATTATATAAAGAATCTTTCTGATTTGCAGAGAGATTAATGGCTTTTACTGCAATAGCTTCCCACCATCCTCAATTTGCTGTCATGAAACTGTCAAGCTCCCTGGAATCTGCTCACTTTTGAGGGTGAAGGAACATCAGTTTTATTCAGATGTGAACTAAAATGAGGAAGAGACATTTGGGGAGTCCTCATACCAACACAAAAAGAACAAAATTAGAGAAGCCAAAATGAGCAATCTGAGAGCTCATCGTTGACAAAAATCTCCTAGATCTGTATTCATTTGCTTGCAAGTGCCTGGCCATGTTTTGAAGGAACCTTGGTCTGAAACATGGAGAGTCAAACAGCATATAACTTTAATAAATTATTATTCTTAAGAAGAGAGCCATCTTTCAGCTCATTTTCCTATAACGGTTCTGTTATCAACAGCTCTTTCACAAATGACCAACTTTAAAAAATTATAATCTAATTATAATTATAATCTAAATGTCTGATAAATTATGAAAACCAGGCCATTTTTTATTGCACGGTGATTGTCCCAGAGGCATCAGTGTGATTGATTAATAGCTATAATGTAGCTATTAAATGGCAGAGGGTGCTGTCCGGCAAGTCAAATCAATCACACAAATGTCTCTGGGGCAATTAATCCAACAGCCCCACAGCATCATTGGTGGAAGGAGTCAAACAGGTCAACATGATGGCAAGCTAGCCAAGTTCTGCCCCTTTTTTTCAATATCCAGTTGTGACCAATTACCTTGACTTTTTTATGTCCCGTGAACACCTTGGCATTACCCCATGAATTACAACCCATTTGAATATATGAAATTTTCTCGCTTTGATATTTGAAACCAGAAATGTTTGAAACAAAATTCTGGATTTATTAGATCTACTCCAGTCTTTGTTACAGGCATAGATCAGAGTATGGGAATAAAGTTAAACATGTCATCAGCTTAGAGTCCTTATGTTGTCACAAATGGCCCAAGGATCATGTACAAAAGATCAGGATCATATGTTAAATTGCTGCACTGAAAATTTATTCAAGTTTATACACAAGAATCTAATTGATTAATGGTCAGCACTAGATTGATGCTAGATAAGAGCCAAAGTTATTAAAGGGTGGAAATGGCCTTGGATTGTTTGTGGCAATGTAAGGAGTATAAGTTGATGACATGCTTAACTCTGATCCCAGCTCTCATATATTTGCTACTATAGTTTAAAATGGCTACAATTCAATGTATAAATCAGAGAGATTCAATTTTGCTGAAAAGCATCACTATTTTGATACTTTGAGTTTCACTGCTGCAATTTCTTTCTTTCTTTCTTTCTTTCTTTCTTTCTTTCTTTCTTTCTTTCTTTCTTTCTTTCTTTCTTTCTTTCTTTCTGTTGCAAAGAACTGTATTCAATGGTGGCTAAGCACCAGAAGAAAATATTTTCATCTATGCAGGATGGGGTGTCTAGTTCTTGCCTAAAAACACTCTTTTCATACTAAAAATTGTTCAAAAGAAAGCAGGGAAATCTGTACAAATGTACTCTTAAGAATCCACTTCATTTTCTTTTAATTTAAAAAGAAATATTTAGCAATTTTTAGCAACAGAGAATATAAATTTTAAAAATAAATGAACTGCAACTGATAAGCATAAGGCAGAAGATATGAATAATATTAGTCACAATTATGTAATAAAGTTTATAGGGGCTAATTTTCAGTTGTGCAGAAAATGTTAACATTTTAATAAACGTAACTGATTCTTGATTAAAACCTTTGGGGAATTCCCTGCAATATGCATTCTATGGTTCAGAGCAATGAGCTGGCTAATTCTGATCAATGGAACTGACAAACTGACAGAAATGATGTTATCTCTGATAAAACCATTACCAGTTACAGGAAAGAAAGAAAATGTTTCCTTAACATACCACAGACTTTGCATCAGTGCCTATGTCATCACTAGTAATGTGCTTTGTTTGCAGTTCTGGGTATGAAAGTCCTAAAGTCTCAGTTATTTCTTATTTTTTTGACTGGATTTAAACAGCCTTTTGACCCTCTTACATTATCTACAGGTGTGGGATTGTGTGCCTCCATAGCTCCTAACTGAAGGAAATAGAAAATTAAAAAGGGAGCAATGTCACTTACTATCCAGTGGCATGCAAGATGGAACAAGTTGTTGAATTAAATTAATTTGCTAACCTTTGTCTTCTTTTCCACCAAGTGTTATAATTAAAACAAACAGAAGGGGCTTGTATTCAATCATCCATTTAATTAGGCAACACATCACCTACACATTTGAACTACAGCACAACTCTCTTGTGCAAATTTATTCTCCAGGCTCCATACATTAAAATTGCAACTCTGACTTTCATTTCATACTTGTGATTTCCTAGAGGAACAGCCAATAGCAATCATCTGCAGTTCTCTGTTGGACTTTTGTTTTCTGAAGCAAATTAGTCCTAAATCTTCCTGTTGTGCATACTTATATCTTGCCCCATGTCTCTCTGGCTTGGGTCTATAAAATTCTTATAGCAAAACTACACACGACAATTGCATCTGTGCAGATGATCTTCTGGACAAATAATGTGTGTCAGTGTGTAGAAAATCCTAATAGGAACATTGGTAAAAATTTCCAAGTGGGTAACTCTTTAGGTCTGTTACAGCCAAACATAGAAGATCCAAGAATTTTCTGATATTTTAAGGGCTAACAGAACTAATGCATAAGCTTTGTGGATGCCACATCTTTCTCTTTTTGTTCTTTATTGATACCAATTAGGAGCAACTATTCACGGACACTTGATCTGGTTCAAACATGTATTTATATTACTTGGTAAAATGATTCATAGCTTAATTTCTTTACCTATGAGCCATTTCTGGCTGAAAATATTTCATGCGATGATTTAACATTTATTGATTTAAAAGCTATTTGGGGTGTTTGATTTGTCGTTATATCACATGTTTAAGCCACATTTAATTTACAGCTTTTCAATTTGAAAGATGGAAACAAGGATATACAGAAATAGATGATATAATGTTTAGCTAGTAAAAATCAGAAGGAAGAACAGCTAATTACCTATAAAATATTTGTTTTAAAATTGTTTCTTATACATTTTATATGTTTTGGTTTTTTTTGCAGGTGGGTGGTCTGTTTTTAATTCTATAAACTTCAGGGAGATCATTCTTCTGGAAGAAGGTATCCAGAAAATATAAAATAATCAATCTGAAAAGATTAAGAAAAACTGAAAGAAAAGAACTCCAACTGCTAAGTTAGCAACATTTTAAGTACCCAAGAATTAGAAATACAAATATTATGTTTATCATCATAATTAAGGTAGGAGATGATAATGCAACAAACAGCAAGCCACATAGTTCATTTTGAAAGAAAACACCAGTATTCTAAACTCACAGTATTTCAATCTATAGTAGCTGAATTCATAACTCAAAACTGTCTAGGAAGGAATATCAGGAAAAAATTGAGCATCAGGAAGGAGGCAGAGCCATAAACCTCTACATCTAACTAGCAACTAACAGCCCCAAAAGAAGAATTTTATAAACTTTATATTGATTTAGGACAGGTAAACACAATAGCCTTAACAGTAATATCTGATAGTGTTTCTGAGAAAACTTGTTAATATTCATTATAGTTTTTCTTCTAGACATGGAAAACATGGGTACTTGATGCAGAACATTTAAACTATGTAAGAATTGAAGCAACGGAAAAGGCTTAATACAAAAAAGCCAACAGCTGAGTTCAGATGTGTTTAATTAGAGAAAATCAACTTTCAATAAGCTGCTGTCACATTACACATGTTATGTGTGTCTGCAACCATCTGGATGCATTTGTAATTAAGATGCATCTGCCCTATACTGTATATGTAAAAGTTCTCAAGGACCATTCATCTGCACCACAATCTTTTACAGTATGTAAAGTAAAACAAGATATTCAGAACAAAGATGCAATACAACCTTCTGACTGTCTCAACATCAGGATGTTTAGAATACTTGTACCAGGTTAGGTAGACTCTCATCCAAAGGACTCTGATCACTTTTGAGGCAAATCTAAACACTGGATCTTGTCCTATTTCTTTTTCAAAACAGAACAAAGGATTTTACATTTTGATAAGCTGCTGTTCTCCATGAACATTTTCTAACCAAAGTTAATGGGGGGGGGAGAATATCATCTAACTATTTGTCTCTGTTTCTCTATCATATATATCTTTTTCTGTCTCTCTTATTACACACACACACACACAAGCATGCATTCAACACACACACAGTTTTGTGCTTGCCATATTTAACAGAAGAATAAATGAAAGGGGAATCATGAAAATTCAGGATTTGTTATGGGTCATTTGGTAACATTAAATCTGGATTTATAAATGAACTGATCCATATAGTGCTAAATGTATAAATTATTTCTGAATTCTTCAAAAACTGAAATTTTGTACACATGAGGCTGATGAGACTTTTGTAAATCTACCCTAGAAACCTGGACAATAATTATACCATGATAAAGTACTTAAGGAAATTCCTGAACATTCAAAATATGAAATCTGTATCACATATATTCCCAGGTAGAGTGATTATTAAGAAAAGCTATATGGGTATGTAAGAGATGAAGCTTATGTTTAATAGGAGTATCAAATTCTCTATATACATAACGGAGCAGTTTTCTGAGTCAAACTGATTGGTGCCTTTCATTTCATTCTTCTGCATTTGTAAATAATGATTATGGTTTTATATTATTATACTCATTTTCTTCTTTTTCATGTTCCCCTACATGCAGTATCCACTTTTTGGATCAAGGAACACCATTTCACATGACTGAATGCAGCAACTTGGGTTCAACTGGGTGATTTTCATGTCTGTGTCAATTGTGTCCTGCCACCTTTGTTTTGATCTTCCACTTCCATGGTGTTTGCCATCAAAGAGGTAGGCCATAATGTGGGGTGATGTTCGCAGGATGCTCCTTCAGAAGACGAGTCACAAAAATGAGGATTACAGTGACATTGTTGGTAATCAAACCACACTGGTTGGTATTTCAGTGATGTCATAACACTGATTGAGAATCTGCTCAAAAATTTTAATTATGAGAAACAGAAGACGGATTGGTCAGTAGTTGGATCAGTCTGCTAGGTTGGCTTTATTTTTGAAGAGGAGAATTGTGATACTTGTAGCCCAATTCTCAGGCATATGGCCAAACCACAATGACCTTGAAGAAATTTGTCAGCCAGTCAGCTGCTATGCCCTGAAATGCTTTCAGCTTCCTGATGTCTGCTGGTAGATTGTTCAGGTCAATTATTTTCAAATTCTTTATATTGCTGATAGCTTTGGTAACCTCTTCAGGTGCACAACCCGGTCAATGTTATTATTATATTCATTTTATTATTATGTTATATGGGTGTTATATGCTGCTAAGTTGAGAACAAGATAAAATATAAAAGTGATGATGTTATGATGTAAATAGAACTTTCATAGTACCAACTTTATTTCCTAGCATAAAAAAGAGGGGAATGATGTAATTATAAACTATTTGTTTGCTATGGCACACATCTTTATCACATTTAACTTCCTTCAGTTCTGCAAGCACATGAATATCACACAATCTAATAAAGCTACCTTCTTATATCTGTGTGAGTTGCACTTAGTTATCATGACCTCTTGCCTCTGAAATATATTGATATTAGTTTATCTTCAGTCTAAATGGACAATGGAAGATTTGTTGTAACAGCAGTATCCACAGGTAAAATTAAGATTGATTTTCATTTTATTTTCTGGTTTCTTTGTCAACATACTCGTCTACTATGTCAACCTTGCAGAATCTGGAAATGTCATGGCTAAAGGAACAAAGGACGAAGATGGCTAAAGTATTAGGGAAAGAATATATTAGCCACTTCAGCTGTGCCTTGCATATCATTTAACTTGGGGCAGCTATAAAACACCACCTAGTGCGGACATGGGTTACCACTGATGGGTTGACTCCAGGGTCATCCCCACCAAGTGAGTTATAAAAATCCTATTCCTTGATTGAGATACAGATGTTGTCTGCAAAAGAGATATGCCTTGAGTTAAACTTTAGATAACCAAGTGATGCTAAACTCCTATGAGATGTTTAGTCTGGGACACTCAGGATCACAGTGTGAAACTGAGTACCTATTAAAAACATAACTTCAAGTATAAGAAGAAATATTCTATAACTTGTTAATTATTACTAAGTATAACTTGTTGCTGATGCATAATAAGCTAGACTGTTCTATCTTGTTGAATTTCCAGTCTAGTGGAGGTTTGCTTTGTACAGTATGAAATGTGGTAAGTAAAACAAAAATATTGATCAATGATCTATTAAATGATTTCATTAATAAATGAAAGGATCTGAGTAAGATACCAGTCCATATTATAGACAAATTTATAAAACAAAAGGATTAGTATGGCTAACAAACAAGTCATTACAATATAAAACAGTACATAGACATGAGATCACATCTATAAACATCTGATCCATAGCCATTGAGTTCAAATAGAATGAGATGCCAGAGCAGGGATTAAATCCAGCAGGTTCTGACAGATTCTAGAGAACTGGTAGTAGAAATTTTGAGCAGTTTGGAAAAGCAGCAAATACCACCTCTGCCTGGCCCCAGAGTGGGGTGGGAATGGAGATTTTACAGTATCCCAGCCATGCCCACCAAGCCACAGACTCCAAGCCATGCCCACAGAAGCAATAGTAAAAAAAAATGGATTTCATCACTATGCCAGAGCTACTGCAGAAGCTGTAAAGAAGCTCCTGTAAGAGAAGGAGTGGCCGAACGTAGGAGTGGAGTTAAAAGACAGATCACCTATAAAGATAAAGACCAGTGATGGCTAACCTTTTTGTCATTGAGTGCCAAAAGCGGTGGGAAATGCAGCAGGGGGGTGTCGCCTGTGTGCCGACACCCATAATTCTATGCACTCCACCAATTACTTCATTGCTGTGCTCACGTGCCCGCCAAAATGGCTCCGTGTGCCACCTGTGGCACGCGTGCCATAGGTTCGCCATCACAGATATAGACAAAGACTGAAATATTATATGATATATGTGATACTATAACAATGGGAATATGACCTCAAATAGCAGGTTGCTGTAATAAGATTAACATTTATCCCTCATACCCTATTCCCTTCTTTGTTCTGTAAAAACTAATAAAATATGTTTGAAAAAAAATAGATCACCCTGGAATCTCTACATAGCAAGAGACAAAGTCCAACCTCCCATGAATTCTGTTGACCCTCATTTAACTCCAACCAGGTGCTAACCATTACTTGAGAAGATTCCTATGCATAGATATGAGTAGCAATATATTTTTAATAAATATAAATCAATAAATATAAATTTATTGAACCTTCATGTGTGGACCTGATCTTTAGTGGGTGACAGCTCCAGCCAAGCCAAACACCTTTCTTTGATGGATTATTATGACATCCTTCTGAAAGGCATAAACAAAAGAAAGTCTTTTTATAGAGATCAAATTTTCTACTTCTGTAACTTCTAATAGTTGCATAACTATTTCTGACATTATCCAGCAAGTGCATTTGACTCACTGATATATATAGGGCAGAGATATTAGGGCACAGATGTATTTTCAATATATTAAAAATACATCTGTGCCCTAATATTCAAACAGCAATTGACATTTATGAATTGTTAATCGAACAGCTACTGGCTTCTCAAGGCAAGGACTCTTGTAATTAGTTGGACTCATTCAGATTCAATTCAAATGCAATTCATTCAAATCACACTTTCGAATCAAGTCAATATTGTTGTTGTTAGTTGTGAAGTCATATCGAACCCATCACAACCCCATGGACAATGTTCCTCCAGGACTTCCTGTTCTCTACCATCCTCTGGAGTCCATTTAAGCTCATGTCTACTGTTTCAGTGACTCCATCCAGCCACCTCGTTCTCTGTCGTCCCCTTCTTCTTTGGCCCGGGCTCTTCTCCAGGGAGTCCTTCCTTCTCATCAGGTGGCCCAAAGCATTTGAGTCTCTGTCATGCCCTCTGCTGTTCCCCAGCCGAGCCCAGCTGTGACTCTGCCTGCCCCTGAGTCTGATCTGGACGATGACATGCTCTCTGATGTTCCCCAGCCTTCCC
>JANHFP010003178.1:45850-56246 GCA_032468135.1 Calamaria suluensis | reverse complement strand
AGGCATTGACCACTCTGTTGCTGAAGTCATATTTTCTGCAATCAAATTTGGAGCGGTTCACTTTAAGTTTGTATCTATTGTGTGCTCTTGTATTGTTGAGGTTGAAGGTGAAGTAGTCCTTGACAGGTAGTACATTGTAACAGATGATTTTATGAGCTATGCTTAGGTCATACCGAGGGCGGCATAGTTCTAAATTTTCTAAACCCAGAATTTCAAGTCTAGTGGCTTAAGGTATTTTGTTGTCGGCAGAGGAGTGGAGGACTCTTCTTGTGAAATATTTCTGTACACGTTCGATTGTATTAACGTCAGATATGCTCTTCAAAGTGCTTGTTGTGAGTTTGGAATTTAAAGAAAACAAAAAAGATGCCTCTTGGCCATCTTGTACATTTTTTCATGTAAATTAATTTCCCTCCTGGTCTTGGATTTGATTCAGTGAATTTCCACTTGGAAAAGAAAAAGGAAGAAGATGACAGCAGAAAGCCAGCAGAAAGAAAATAACAAAAAGAGAAAAAGAGTTGCAGTAGACTTCCCCAGTCTAAAAATCAATATTCAAAAAAAAAAAAATCATAGTTCAAAATATCAGAGTTTCTTACATTCCTGTAGCAGACATTTCTAATTAATTTGAAAGTGGGAGCAGATGCTGCATTTTAATCTTTTTCTGTAGTGCATGTCAGAGGAAGGAGAAGGGGAGCCTACAGTCCCAGAGCTTCTCAAGGCTGATTTGTGTAATACTACATTATACTTCACTCAGTAATACATATCACAGTTGACTTGGAGTTATTAGTTTGGAAGACCATGTTATTTGCATAATGGATGTGTCTGAACTTTAGGATGAATAACACTAGCTGACTCTGTATTGTTTAAAAATATGATTCCGAAGTACTGAAAATGCAAGACTGTTGTTTTAATAGAATGAGATTAAAAATGATTAGTCTGGACTTGGTTTTTGCTTTAAGTTTCCCATTATATTCAAGGGCATTCGTGTCTGCAGGAAATATAAGCTGCTACTACCAGAAATTATTTTTAACAAATACCACATTTTTTGGACTTTAAGATGCACCAGAGTTTAAGACACACCAAGCTTTCAAAGATGAAAAGAAAAAAGTACTTATTGGCCTTCATACATCCTGTTTTTGCCATTCCCGGCCCCCCAGGAGCACTCTTCAGGCCTCCCAAGCTTTCTGTGCATCCCATTTTTGTTAAAATGGGCCTGTTTTTGGCAAAAATGGGACATGCAGGGCAGGGTTTCGGGAGGTCAAAAATGGCTATATTCTGTGTACTTTTAATTGAGTATGTAGCTAACTGTTACAGGTAATATTGCAAAGTATCACTTGGATATTAACTATTCTAAATAACTCCCTAACCAACACTGACAGGACAAGCCACTAGAATATAAAATGAGACCAAAACCCATTTCCTTACAAGGTACTAGATGTTAAGATATCTGCAGGAAAACAACCAAAATCTGAAAGCACAAAGGAGCCCACTATTATAAATAAGAAAAGTATAATAATTTTTCAGTGTGATGATCTCTCTCTCTCTCGCTCTCATCTGATTATATTATTGCTTTTTATGTGCTACCATCAAATACAACTATTAAATATTTAATTAATTATCTTTCTCTGAATAGATTCTACCTACATTTCCTTGACCATGAATCCAAATTGGTATGTAGTTGAGAGACTTCCAGATCAGAGAATGCTCAAGTGAAAGGAATGTTCTATAGTTCCCATGCATCTTCATAGGTGCATGTAATTTCTGCACAGAAGCTACTGTTAAGTCGTGGGAATGATTCAAGCAGAGACATGATCCAAAGCAATATTTCTTTATTAACCATCAACGATCTACAATCCAGCACCAGCTGCTTCCCAGTTCCCCCTTTTATAAAGGGCTGTCAGCAGCAGCATCCAATCAAATTGAACAGCTAGTTCCCACCAAAGAAGATGACCTTGGGGAGAACTAGCTGTCAGAACATAACAGTTACCATTCTACATTTCAAAAAAGTCACTAACTTAAGTAATTTCACTACTATACATGAGCATTTCAGTAAAATATGAAAGGAGAACTAATAAAATAGGCTTATGGGCAAACAAAATGTTACATGTAAGAAATGCACTATTGCACTAGAATAGAAGGTTACTAATAGAATGCAGATGAGTTCAGCAACGTCAGTTGTAGGCAACTAAACTCTTACTTTCTTGTTGTTTCTCTGTTTCATTTCACACCCCCCCCAAAGCATCTGTCTTGGCATACCAATATATATTTACTTTTATAAAATAGGCAAGCAATGCTTAGACTAAGAATGTTTATCATTTCCAGGGTTTGCAAATAGTCCAACAAGCTGAACCAAATGAACAGACATTTCTGCTTATATCCATCATTGTAGAAGCAGTAGCAATCACTCAGGAAAAAATGTTAGCTCTATGTTCTGAATGAATGTTTAAGTGCATCAAATGGTAAATGTTTATCCACCTTATAATGAATAGTTACATAACAGCAACAGCAGCAAAAATCTTTGGAGCCTGCCAAATAAAAATGTTATTTTGCCCAAATGGAATAATTCAATATGGTATGTGCAGATTAGAAATATTAAAATATGGATCTTTCATTCTTTCAACATTATAACTATTCAAATTCGTTATGTGTGTGTCACTATTATGATGAGATATGCCAAGAGTGATGCTTTTAACAGAACAAAACCAAATCAGAGAAATCTATTACCTGGTATTCTGCTCACAGTGGTATCAACACAAGCCTTTGTTTATTTTTCATCTGTGCTCTCTAAATGCTTTCAAGGTGATACAATATAAAAGCAAAGTAAATTCCTCTTCACTTTTAATGGTTTTAATGGATTTCCTTTTGATATCAATTTAATGCAAAAGAGCATGTTGAAGTAGTTTCAGGGAATGAAATGATGTTGATTTGAATTACTCTAGCAATTAAGTATGGTAAACTGTTTATAGGAGAGAGAAAAATATAAATATTGATTGCTCAGACTAATAATAGCATTTTGTGGAGTATGATTTCTAATACAAAATTATTCTTGTATGTATGTATACATGTGTATGTAAGAGAGATGGTTTTTGGGTATTTTAGCATATCTGTCAGAGTTATGATAGCCAGAATCCTCATCAGCGATTTTGTATTTCTGTACACCTGACTTGACTTAACAAAGTTCTTGAGGTTCAGTATAAAATAATGAACTGAATCTTATTCTAAGGATACTTCACATCAAATACAAAACACTTTGTTCATTGTACAAACCATTTTTTCTGAAATTATCTGCAATCCGTTACGGAAAGCTGTTATAGATTGTTTTACTAGAAATAAGCCATGCCATCCAAGCTGTGGTAATTATAGGCTGAGGTATGAACCTAAGTTTAGCATCTGTTGTATCATTGGTGTGATGATGAGAATGCAACCTTCTTTATTGTGTGAGAAACATTACCAAGAAAATGGCAAGTCAGACGTCACCCTTTGGAGGTTAATCCTAAAGGTAAACTACTTTTTGGCCTTGAAAAGAATGCCTCTGTCAGTAAGCAATTCCACATGGTTTCATTTGGTCTACATTTCTACATTAATTGATCTGATTCTTACCTGGCAATGTAAGCTTCTAAAAACCAGATTGCAAATATTCTTTGATTTTAGGATTTTTTAGGTCATCATGTCCAGTCCTTTAAAAAGGTAAAGGTTTCTCTTGCACATATGTGCTAGTAATTTCCAACTCTAGGAGCCTGTGCTCATCTCTGTTTCAAAGCCGAAGAGCCAGTGCTGTCCGAAGATATCTCAGTGGTCATGTGGCCGGCATGACTTAATGCCAAAGGCACATGGAACGCTGTTACATTCCCACCAAAGGTGGTCCCTATTTTTTTCTACTTGCATTTTTATGTGCTTTTGAAACTGCTAGGTTTGCAGAAGCTGGGACAAGTAACGGGAGCCCACCCATTACATGGTACTAGGGATTCGAACCGCTGAAGTGCCAACCGACAAAGTCAGCTGCCTTACCTGTTGAGCCATCGTGTATTTCAGACAGATGCCTATCTGACTTTCTCTTGACTATATCCAAAGTGGGAGATGAGGAGTTCAGGTAATTGTCACACTGTTCTTGTTTATGTCTTTGGATGGGGAATGTTATACAATCAGGAAATCTACCTACTTGTATTGCCTACCCACTCAGATATCATTCTGCCCCATTCCCTTTTGTCTCCTTTTGTACCACAGGAGGCCTGGTTGCAACATGGGGAAAGAAGTGTTGTTTAACTGTTGCAACATGGGGAAAGAAGTGTTGTTTAACTGTTCTTCAGGAAGGGAAGGAGATTTGAGTGGGAAAATCTGGCAGAGCCAATGAAGAAAATTCAACAGGATGGAGTAGAAAAAAACAACTCTATTAATCAGACAAAGACACTAGAATCAGGAGTAAGCTTTTCTACTGCTTGCCTTACTGAAATTTTAAGAACAAACTCTCAGGCAGCTGGGAAGAATTATAACATATACAGCAGCACAAAGTAATTGAGCAACAATTCAAGATCACAGACACACTTAATCAACCAATAACTCAATACCTATCATGCATTATAGAAAAAAAATATGTACAGCGTACACACTATGCTAGAAAAGCAATATATGGGAATGCAGATTTTGTTGTCCCTTAAAGTAAAATAGTGTGGCCATTGGACAGAAACTGACTGCAGTGTAGACATGGAACACAATAGATCGATAAGTAGAGCCTTAATTTGAGTTTAAACACTTCCACATCAGTTTGAGAATTTTGGGAACAAATGTTTAATCATATTTTTAAGGGTTAAATTGACAAGTGTTTTGTTATTTTCCTTATGTAGCACAACTGACAAGAAAAACTGTAAAATGTAGCATTTTCTTTTTATTTAAAATCATTTTAGCTGTTCAATATTAAAAATATCTTTTTCCTTTCCCTCTCTTTTTTCTTTTTCTTTCTGGGTAAAATTGAGTATTTCAGTAAAACCCCAGTAATTTTCTGTCCTGCTGTGTAAAGGAGAAAAGTAAGGATACCCACCAATCAATAGATATGTAACTGTGGTCTGGACAGGGCCAAGATAAGGAAAGAGACTGAAGTCCAGGAAGGGGCTGCTTCATTTACAGCCAGTTTGTACACAGAAGACCAGCCACTGAAAGCTGTAATGTGAGAAAGACCTAAATTCTGAGTGTTCTTTGTTTTAATTAGAGAGGCATTAACCCCTGACCCACAGCTAGGAGGGCTTTTGCGTTAGCCTACAGTTCTTTTCCATTGGGTTTTGTAACATCAGTGAGAGATCAACAAGAAGCTCAACTTGAATTATAGTGAGCATCCAAATAGAGAAAAGCTTAACATCACGGGTAATATTTTTCTCTGCCTGTTTTATTTTCATGGTAGAATAGTTAAGAAATCCCTCTCAAATTGCAGTTACTCACTAATGATAGAGGCTTCATCATCTAGCAGTAGCTGGAGAGTACCTTCTGAATACCAATCACAAGGAATACAGAACCTGCAGCTCTTTCCTTGTCTTATTGATCTATGGTTTTCATTCCCTTCCACACATGCCAACATAAAATATGTGATGGCCTACTCAGCTTTGATACAGTGATATTTCTCAACCGTATAGTGCTATCTTTTCAAACTCAGAGATTGACATCCTGTTGGAAGGAAACTGCCAAAAATAGTTATACTGATCATGATAAGTCTAGATGTCCAACATGCTAGGACTGATGGGTTTGCAAAGCCAGCGCATTGCCCCCAACAATCTGGGTCCTCATTGTACCAACCTCAGAAGGATAGAAGGCTGAATTATCATTGAGCCTCTCAGGATCAAACTCCTGGCTGTGGGCAACGTTATCCAGTTATACTGCATTTTGCAGTATACTGCACTGTCCCACCAGAATTTGGATTTTGATGAATGCCTGGCAAACCTATCCTTGTGTTTAAGAAACTTCCTGACTATTTATATATGTGTACCTAATATGAAACAATTCTGCCAACCTAGCAGTTTCAAAAGCACATAAAAAAATGCAAGTAGAAAAAATAGGGACCACCTTTGGTGGGAAGGTAACAGCACTCCATGTGACTCTGGCATTTAGTCATGCTGGCCACATGACCATGGAGACATCTTCGGACAGCGCTGCCTCTTCGGCTTTCAAACGGAGATGAGCACCGGCCCCTAAAGTTGGAAACGACTAGTACATTTGTGCAAGGGATACCTTTACCTAATATGAAACAAACTATTCAAAATTTAAATTAAAAAAAAATTTTTGACCAACTTTGAACAAAGATAGATTAACACATCTGGCTATATTACCTATGAATAGGCAAATAAAATCAATTTCAATGTAGTCACCAACAAATAAACAGATCAGTTGTGGGTTGCTCCTGGTTTGGCCCAGTTCTTGCGAACTGGTGGTAAAACTGACAGGAGACTCTGCCCACCCACCTGGAAGTCATCATGGATGACCTGCATAAGCACAGAAGTTTCTGTGCAGGTTCCCGTTGCGAACTGGTAGTTAAGTTAAGTGGAACCCCACCCCTGATGCAGATGTTAAGCTTTAAACAGTAACAATGATATTTAATACTGCACCAGACCAAAATATAAGTATATTTTTCCTTTAAAAAATAAATATACATCAACATAATTACAAAGTACTAATCCATTATTTTCTCCCCTGTTTTGGCACTTTAATATTTATTAAATATAAATATTAGATAAAAATATTAAATATAAAAACCAGATCCTAAAGATGAAACTCAAATACTTTGGCCACCTAGTAAGAAGGAAGGAATCACTGGAGAAGAGCCTAATGATGGGGAAGATTGAGGGCAAAAGAAGACGGGACGACAGAGAACAAGGTGGTTGGATGGAATCACTGAAGCAGTGGGCATGAGCTTGGGTGGACTCCAGAGGATGCTGGAGGACAGGAATGTCTGGAGGAATGTTGTCCATGGGGTTGCGATGGGTCGGACATGACTTTGCAACTAACAACAACAACAAAAATATTTATTAGTTATTTACTGAGATGATTATATAGTTTAATATAAGAAAAGTTTCACTGTCTGCATTTCTTTTTCAGTTACTATTGTTATCTGCTTCATTTCATGGCTATTATTAAAAATATTATTCAATAGTTTAGCATACATTAAGTGTTTCATGAATGGCACAGTGTAGAGATTGTTCCTCACATTGACAAGGCTGATAATTGTCATTTGTAGACTACTGTGCAGCTACTAGGTGCTGAAAGTCTTTCAAAAATGGACATACTTGTATGGGTAAGTGATTGTACTTTCTTGATAATGTCACTATAATAAAGCTAGATACAAAACCCTATACTGGATGCAAAGTGACAACCAATACAGAGACAAAAGTGAGACTAAGAGGAGAAGAAATAAATAACATTTCTAATATTGCTGCAGGGGGAATGGCTATGCTGACTTAGAAATTAAATATGATTAGCCATAGTTAGGTTTAGGATGGCTGAGCAACTGATACTATTGTCTATAGAGATTCTCAGTCATGGTTGTCTCAAATGTGCTTTTTCAGAAGGCAACTGGACTTCTCTTGTTTTTCCTTGAAGACATTTTGCTTCTCATCCAAGGAGCTTCTTCAGTTTTGGATGAGAAGTAAAATGTTTTCAAGGAAAAACAAAGGAAGTTCAGCTGCCTTTTGAAAAAGCACCTTTCGGACAACTGAGATTATTGGGATTGATGGCTAAACTGAAAAAAAGTTTTTTAAAACTTCAGAGGGTTGTGGCAAACCCTTCCTAACACCACTTGAATAGATGGATGGATGTGTAAATCATAGCCAACCTTGACTCCCATTGCTCTCTACTTTTAACTATTACTGATAGCACCAATGATGATCTCTGCTTCCAAGGCAAGGTTGATTCTTTTCCTCTCCCTGGGGAATAACCTTGTAAATTAGTCCCTTATTCTGTCATTTCTCTATTCATCATAATATAAGATGGAATGGGAGTGGGATATCTCAGCCCTTTAGACTGAATTTCTACTTGTGTAAAATGTAGATTTTGAACTGAAAACAGAATAGAAGACTTGCACAGTACTTAGAATGCAATTGTGGAGAGGAATATTTTGCATTGTGTTCATTTCAGTAATCATTTAAGGAGACAGATTTGTGTTGTGTAGTTGCATTTGTTTTGGATTATGTTACTTAGCCGCTGGATGATATTAGTTCAATCCATCAAAGGCCATTCATTAGTAGAATAACTTGTAATTGGAGATAATGCCCTATTCATTCATCCTTTGGTATGCAAATATTAAGTTTTATCAGAGCATTATTTTCTGACTTGCCAGAAAGAAAACGACATTAGAAATAGCAGAGACCTTCCTCAGTCAGGAAGGAGATGCTGCTGGACAGAAACCATTAACTGAAAAGCAGCCTTTGTCCCTGCCCTGACCCTGTAAAGACTTTGCTAGATGGATTCCCAAGCAGCAGCAGCAGCAGCAGAGGCGAAAAGAGAAATGCCTTTGCAGCTTAGAACCCATTCTGCTTCATTAATCCAGTTCAGGCTCTATAGGTACCCAATCAGCTTTCTGCCTTAGGAAGTGGAAGTGGTGAACAATGAAATAGGTGAGAGGGAGGGAGGAAAATCATTCAAGCCAAACCTCCTCAAGGTCTTGAATTAGCATATCAAAATGGTATAGTTATCTCATGTCTAATTTCTTGACATGTTCATGGAGAAGGGCGAGAAAAGACGTAGACACAAGCCAGATAATGAACCAGAACAAACCTTTCTCAATGTAAGGACCATTTAAATTCCTATTCTGTGTAGCTGCACTTGCCAGCAATATTCCCTGAAGTAAGAGTTTTAAACGACAAAGGAAGTGACTTTTACTGTTTTGTCACATCATATTTATTAATTGAGCAAAGTAATCAAACATAGGCAATTTCCTGATAACTTTCTTTACACTAAGTGACAATCCTACTAATTATGCCATTTCCCAGCCTAGAGTGAATTTGTTCAGCATACAATTTTGTTTTGTATTTTCAAGCATAGTGTAGATGGAATTATTGTTAATGCATGAAAGAATCCATAAAAACATCCTTCTTGGATTATATCCATTTTGAGAATTTTTAAATGCTATTCAGACTCATCTTTTTTCAAAAGAAATATGTTTTACATACTTATGACTTGTATTCTAAACAAACCATGGGAATTCATTTTCAGCACTCTCTAGTAAAGGCAAATTCTTTTTTGATACATCTCTGTGGGCTAGGTAATGCTAAAAACCTTTGAATGAGTATCAAGGTCTGTAGGGGATGGCACATGTAATTAGCTGAAGATCCTTGCAGACTACTCTTTGTAAGAAAGAATCACAATCTTCAACTTTAATTATATGGCTACTGTCTCCCTTCACTGCTAGAGAAACAAATAATCATCATCATCAAAGAAAAAAATTCTTTTCTTCTTGTGAAATGAAGGAATCATGAAATGACAGATGATTATTTTTCTTCCATTGTTGTAGATAACACTGGGGTGGATTCAATGAACCCCACTTCAAAGTAACAAGCTGAAAAGCTGTTTTATATAATTTAGTCATTGTGTCTTTTTTATTTTAACTGAATTGAATGCAAAAATATTTCACATAATTATCACTCATATGAAATATCTGTGGAAGAAAAGAATCAAGATAAAACTAGGTATGCCTCAAATTGAATCGCCATATATTAACAGTGAAAGCCAGACAGATTTCTAAAAAAGAAATATTTGTAATCAGCTATGTTAGCACAAGTTAATCTTAAATTTGGTAAGTAGATAGTCTCAGAAGCTATTTTGAACCAAGGAAATTAAGAAACATTTGGAAATAAAGGAAGTAACAATAACAGATGGCAAAAGATTTCATATGTGCATTGGAACATGTGTTAAACCAGTGGCTCCCAAACTTTTTCAGTCCACCGCCCCCTTGGTGCTACAAACTCATCCTCAGTGCCCCTCCTATTGGTTCTGTGGGAGTGGCTTGGGTGTCCTGTGACTGAGTGTGCATGGCCAACTCAATGTCACTCAAAGCCTCGTCTAGTCACATGACCCTCCATCAAGCCACGGCCACCAAGCCACGGCCATAGAACCAGTGGCAACAGGTTTTTCACACCCCTGGATCATCCAACAGAAAGCCACAGCAGGGGGAAGAAACAACGGATGTTGGAAACAGGGGTTTCTGACATCCATTGATTCAGCCCACATGCACTGTTTTGCTTGTCTCTTTGTTGTTGTTAGTTGCGAAGTCATGTCTGACTCATTGCAACCCCATGGACAATGTTTCTCCAGGCTTCCTGTCCTCCACCATCCTCTGGAGTCCACCCAAGCTCACACCACTGCTTCAGTGACTCCCTTCAGCCACTTTGTTCTCTGCCATTCCCTTCTTCTTTGGCCCTCAATC
>JANHFP010003177.1:19736-35353 GCA_032468135.1 Calamaria suluensis | reverse complement strand
CAAGTAGAAAAAATAGGAACCACCTTTGGTGGGAAGGTAACAGCATTCTGTGCGCCTTTGGCATTTAGTCATGCCGGCCACATGACCATGGAGATGTATTTGGACAGTGCTGGCTCTTTGGCCTTGAAACGGAGATGAGCACTGCCCCCTAGAATCGGAAATGACTAGCAGATATGTGAAAGGGAAACCTTTATCTTTTAAACCTTCCTATTCCTGCCAGTAGTTCAACACCTTACATCCCTGTCTCTCCATTTTACCTTTTCTTCCCCTTGAACAATTTTCTGCTTGATCTTGATTTCCTACTTTTTCTTATTATTTCTCATTAATGTCCCTTTTTTCTTCTTTTGCATTATTTTCTTTTTATTATTGAACATCACGTCAATCTTGGCGTAAGCCATCTTCAGCCTCCTTCATTCCTTTGCTATTATTTTTCTTTCTTACCTGCAGTTTAACTGTGCAGTTTATTTCCTAATATGTGTCTCACTTATAGCAATAGCATTTAGATTTATATACTGCTTCACAATGCTTTACAGCCCTCTCTAAAGTGGTTTATAGAGTCAGCATATTGCCCCCAACAAACTGGGTCCTCATTTTACCGACCTCAGAAGGATGAAAGGCTGAGTCAACCTTGAGCCGATGAGACTCGAACTGTCAAACTGCAGGCAGTTGGCAGTCAAAAGAATTTGCCTGCAATACTACATTCTAGCCACTGTGCCACCATGGCTCCTTTGAGAGATTGCAAATTAAAGAAAAAAATAATAATGGATGTAGATTGAATGATTGAATAAAACCAGGAGTAAAATAATAGAAGCAACTAAAGAGAGAAAAATAATATATGTTGATGTAAATGTATATTGAGTAACTTAATCTCTGCGCAAACCGGTGGAAAATGTTAAGACTTGATAAAAGCAATGTGCCTTTGTATGCTATACCGTTATATGAAAATTGAAAATCCAATTTACCTTACCCTAAAAACCAAAATGTAAAAACCAATAAAACTTTTTTAAAAAATCAACTTGATACCCTTGTTGACTAAGTAATTGACTGTTATATGGGTGTTTGTCTATAAAAGTTCTTTTCTTGTTCTAAAATGATATATCACACTGCCTCTGTTCTTTGTCTAGTGAAATTTAGTTTTTAATAAGACATTTAAAATATTCATTGCATTTATTATGTTTTATATGTAACTTTTAATATGGTAGTGATATGCAAAACATATGAATCAAATTGCTTGTAATTCATAAAATTCCAAATACAAAATAGATTGCTTTCAAGAGTTTGGAAGTCTATTGAAATAGTTCTGCTCTGGAACAGTCAGAAACACTGTTCTTTCAAAATACTTTCAACATGTGCACAATACGCTCAAAGCAGGATGTTTTGAATTTGAAATGCATTAATATGCTTGGCACATTCCTAAATAATAGTTATTTAGAAACGTACAATACTCAGGTGAAAAAATAGAGAGAGAATCTATAGGAGATGAACCCAAGAGAGGGGGTCAAATACATCATCCGCTATTAGTCCCTTCATACCCACAAGAGATCTAAGTCCAGTCCACCTGGAATTCCTTTCTCATCTTAACTACTAATTTGACCATTAGTAGTTCAGATTCTTGAAGAGAGTTTAAACTTGCAATAAGCTTTATACTCATCTGAACTGCCTGAATCTCCTAATTTCCCCAGCATTTGACAAAATTAAAGGAAGGCCTGGGTTAATTATCAGCAAAAATAATCCATAGAAGTCTCTGCCTAATCCTTAACAGAAATTTGTATCACATATTATAGAGAATGTTGTCTACAAGGGGAAGACAGCTAAAGGATTATCAGCAAATTTGCAAGAGAGTAATCTGACTCCCCAGGTAATCTGATCCCAAACTCTTAAGAATATTATAAACCAATTATGGCTCCTTAAAATGATTTAACTTTATTTGATTTGGATTAATTTAATCCAACTAGCAACCAGGTCAGTGTTTATGTCCTCATGAAGAAAGTGTCATTGAGTGACATGGACATAGCATGTTATTGTTATTATTATCATTTTTATCCACCTATTGAGTCCTTACCAAGGCCTTGGAATAGGCAGATGTTGATGTTTTATGATGTTAGAGGTACTGTTGCTGGATGTAAGGTGATGCAAGTAAAGCTACCTTTTATAATTGATGGATGATGAATGTGTCAGTGCCAATGGTGTTCATATGGTGCTCCAATTGTTTCAGGATTCCATCCATTCCTTGTCTTCATTTCTGCTGTCTCCAGTATTGCTGTATACATCATCCAAACTTTCTTGTCTTTCTTATAGACAATTGTTAAGTCTGGGATATTATGCAGCAGGTACCTGTCTGTTTAAATTCTAAAGTCCCAGAGCAATTTAGATTCTGTATTTTCTACTACTTTGTCTATTTTATGGTCCCACCAGTTCTCGCTTCCAGGCAAATGGTATTTCATGGAGATCTTCCAATGCACCATTGTTGCTATTTTGTCTGTTTGTGTGGTTTCCTTTCTGTTGTTGGACTGCATCAGCTACCACACCAGTTCAACAATTTGAAAGTTGTTGGTAAGCAAGTAATTCGCCTGCAGTTGCCTTTTGCTGGGTTTTTCATTATCAGGTAGATTTTGCAAGATGTTAGCCACTCTTCAATTTCACCTCCTTGCAGTCTTTTAACCAAGCTGCATTCTTGTTATATTTCTTTGGGTTATCCATATCTTCACCCCAAACTGCACTGTTTCTTCCTTATCGTATGTTGACTGATTCATTGCAGTCGCTCCCTTAATGGACTCGGAGAAATGTTTCTGATTTAATTGAAATTGAAGATTCTGCCTATAATTTTCAATGGAGAGACTCACTGTAGGCTCTCCATTGATGGATTGGTAGAAATATTTCTGATTATTATTATTAAATTTATTTATGCCTATCTCCCCTTGGGGCTATTCTAGGAGGTTCTCAATATTTATTTAGCATATGGTGATGTTACATTAACCAGGAGACTACAGTGCTATTACAACAAACAAAGTAGTTGTTTGGATGCCAATGTTCTGTTAACACTCATGCATTATCCAGAGTGCATCACAGGAGTTGAACTAGCTCCATACTCATAAGATTTGATGGCATTCTGCAGCAATCATTTACAGCTTTCCCCACCAGCAATGTCACCTCGCATTTGGGCGTCACATTTGGACATCAGATTCAGGCAGGTCTGCCACAGATTGAATTCATACTGCAGCTCAAAACTCAAAGCATCAGTATGTGTTTTCCCACCAAAGTGGTACCTATTTATCTACTTACATATAATATACTTTCAGATTGCTAGATTAGCAGTAGCTATGGCAAGTGACAGGAGTTCACTCAGTCACATGATGCTAGAACTCAAACCACCAGAATACAGATCCTCTCTGTCATTAAGCCCCTGATCCACCACACTGCTTCACAACAATAAGAAACAAAGAAATAAAAAGTTTAAAGTAAAATAATAGAAAAATGAAAGATGTGACTTCCCAATTGGGTCCCCAGCTCAATTTGCAAAGCCAGATATGATACAGATAAATTTGTTTCTTTGCAGGGAATGCATCTCATATAAAATAGGTAAACTACTCAGTTCCAAAAACTATAAATTACTTTATTTAACTCCAGAATCTTAATGTTAATGAAATTCTACTTCAGTCTATTCATCCTCATTCATCCCACTACTATATTTAGGAACAAGTCTGAGTTGTGTCATCACATCTGAAACAAGTAAAGGTAAAAGTTTCCCTCGCACATATGTGCTAGTCATTTCTGACTCTAGGGGGCAATGCTCATCTCCGTTTTAAAGATGAAGAGCCAGCGCTGTCTGAAGACGTCTCCATGGTCATGTGGCTGGCATGACTAAACGCTAAACACTCACAGAATGCTGTTACCTTCCCAACAAAGCTGGCCCCTATTTTTTTCTACTTGCATTTTTTAGGTGCTTTCAAAACTGCTAGGTTAGCAGAAGCTGGGACAAGTAACGGGAGCTCACCCCATTACGCGGCACTAGGGATTTGAACCACTGGACTGCCAACCTTCTGATCGACAAGTTCAGCTGTCTTACCTGCTGAGCCACCGTGTACTGCATCTGAAACAAGAGTTACATATTAAAAAAATGACCTGTATATTACCATTACCATATTGATATAATGTCTTGATCCAAATTCCCTAATAACCTTTTATGAGAACATTATTATGAAATGTTAAAGAGTGCTACTGGTCTGATAAACCACGACATATAAGGATTTATAGGTTACAGAGCCACTGCCACTTGACAACTTCTTGGTACAGCAGACATAGAAATGAATGCCGCAACATTAGGTACAGCACATAATTTGCTTCAAAAGGATGTGCATCAACCTTGTATTAAAGTGATAGGAAATGAGTGTTTTTATTTTAAAGGTTGTAGCACTATAGCAGACTTCCAACAGTTCCAAATACTGAAATAGATAATAACAAACTTCACATTGCTCTGAAAAGCTATGCTTATTTGGTACTTGAATGAACTCTGCAAAGTAGAAGATCTACCAGAATCTTAGGGTGTGTTTTGTTCAATAATGGAGAGAGCATTCTGAGATTATTGTTTCATTTTGTTTATAGAGATACCAAAATCTTGACAAGATTGTCAGCCTTAGCAGGCAGTTTTCAGTAAATAGTTATTCTAACTGATCCTCTACTCTTGCAGGAGTAATTAACACTGTGAAACTGAACTTCACGATCATCTGGCCATAACAAATGGGACAATTTCAATTTCTCCTTTCGAAGAAATTCTCCCTTTCACACCTGGGAGCAAATATCAGATCAGACTGTTGTCCTAAGCAATAGCAATAACACGTAGACATATATAATTCTTCATAATGCTTTACAGCACTCTCTGAGTGGTTTACAAATGTCAGCATATTGCCCCCAACAATCTGGGTCTTCATTTTTCCAACCTTGGAAGGATTGAAGGCTGAATCATCCTGGAGCTGTGGGAAGAGTATACCGTTATTATGACTCTGAACTGAACCTTTGACCACACCCTCACTCTGAATAATAGTCATGCATTGAAGCTCTTGAGTGTATGTGTGTGTGTGTGTGTGTGTGTACATATTATAAATTAACAGAAATTGTCACTTGTGTCCGAAATAGTATAGAGCAAGGGTGTCAAAATGGCGGCCCATGGTCTAGATGTCTCAACGCACAGGCCACACCCACCCTGGTTCCATAAAAGCTAAAGACATCACAATATACCATGTCACATGACATCATGTGACACAATCAACTTTGACATTTGGTTTCCTGCCTAAGCAGGGAGTTGGATTTCAGACCTTCCAGGTTCCTTCCAATTCTATTGTTATTCTATTTGTGATTCTATTCTATTTGTGTACCTCACGATGTATCCTCCAATCTTCCCTATAACTTCTATTGTTTCCTGTGTATTGATATTAGTATTTATTAGAAAAGGCTGGTATAATACTGTGAGAGGATTAACTGCGTATTAATATAATTTGCTTTTGAACAGCAAAGCTGCTCTGTTTTTTTTATGAGGCAAATAATGGATTAGTCTGTTTACTGTCTGTGGTAAAAGCATTTCATTTGAAAACTTGAAACTTGCAAGTATCTTAAAAGAGCCTATTACATGATTTGGTGTTTTATTGCAAAATGGCATAGTCCAGTACCATTTGTTTTACTTCCAATCCTTTTAATGTTCCACATGGTCAATGTTTCTGGCATTTCCATTGAAATTCCAAGCAGGATCCTCTTGAAACAAGAATGCTGTCTGCTGCAAGTGTTAGGGATTATTTAACATGTAACATTGTTTTGAAGATTGTAAGTGTGGTTTTCACAGAAGAAACATTTTCCAATCTTATTTGTAGTCTTGCCAGTTTGCCTGAAAAGAAGATGATTCAGTTAAATTGCCTTTTTTTCTACTTAGTACAAACTTGATTCTATATTTGTACTGAAGTTTCTGTATACTATATGAATGACTTAAGGCACGACTACCGTTATATAACAAAACTGTCCACTTAACTTCTTCTGTCTTCCAAATCTCTATTTTATTATCTTTTACATTGTCACTCATGAAAGCTTCCTGCTGAAATGAGAGTTTCCTTCTTTTACAATGACAGATCTATAGTTTACTACATAGATTTAATCAAGTCTAGATCTGCTTGATCATGTGCCATGAATGTGAGATTGAGGTCTAAGACAGAAAGAAGATGGGATAAATATACAAGAAAAACAAGAAAAGCTAAAATAGTGTCGATACAATTATTTAAAAACTTCTCTTGCCAAATTTCTATTGAAATAAATGTCATGTCTATATAGTCATATTTCTCTCCAAATTATTTAAAGAGGGTTCAGTCAGAACATTTGAAAAGTTGTTTATGCTATGACATGACTTCAACAAGCATACTAAAGGAGAGAGAAGTATCTTAGTGATATTCCCAAGAAAGCTAAAGTACCTCTTTGGACTCTGGCCAAACAACTTTATCACATCAGGATCTGATGACTTTTGCCATATGAAACCTAGCTAGTGAGTGAGTAAAGACTAGCTATAGGAGAAAGGATGAGATAGCTTGACAGGAATCCTCCAGTTCAGCAACTGGTTTTAGCAGAACATAGTATGAACAGAACTAAGCTCATAAAAAAAATCCCAAGACAGATGCAAAGAACACTTTAAAACAGGGGTCCCCAAACTTTGCAGCTTTAAGACTTGTGGACTTCAACTCCCAGAATTCTCCAGCCAGCATAGCTCCTTTCAGCATAGCTGGCTGGAGAGTTCTGTTAGTTGAAATCCACAAGTCTTAAAGCTGCAAAGTTTGAAGACCTCTGCTTTAAAAGAACAATATAAGCTTATTCAGAAAGTTTAATGCAATAATAAAAATTAGCATCTCTGAGCATGTTGTTTTCATAGTGAAAGAGAAAGCGAAGAAAATATACTTCCTGTAAACAATAGACTAAAAGGGATTATCTAGTTATTTTCCTAGTGATTTATAGCATTTTCTAGAGTCATATTTCCCTCTTTGCCTTTTGAAATCCCAATAAAATCATCTAACTGCTTTCAATTCCTTTTCCTTCAATATTATTTTCTTGCTCCTCATTTTTGTTCTCTTTTACCACTTTCTCCCCTGTTTTGTGTTCTATGTATCCAAGCAAAATTTTTGATTTTTGATTACCTTTTAGAGATTCACACATATTTTTAAACATCTCAATTCCTTATGCATCCAAGGCTCCATATTGCCAATTTAGCAAGTTGTTAAAATTTTTAAATTATATCACATTTAATTAGAAATTAAAATTCATATAGTCTGTTTTTATTTATTCTGATGGGTAGTTTGAATATTAGTCCAGTCCACTTCATTGAAAATTTATTATCTTCCACAGCCATAGAAAACTGAAACCAAGCAATGTAGAAAGACAAACAATCCTTAAAAGTTCTCAGTTTCCAAATTATCATTTCCAGTAGTCAAGATCACAACTGTACTTTGTCTTCTACCTTCCACCAAGTATTGCAGTATCCTCTTTCCACCAGCAGATGTCTCTTTTAAATCCACAATACTCTTAAGCCAATTAATTGTCAAAACTGTCAAAAAAACTTTAAATCCATATAAAATATACTTTTTCTCAGGTTCTTTTCTTTTGTTATTTTTAGTTTCTCCAAATCCAATTGTAAATGCCAAAAATCTTATTGGCCTTTGATGTTGTAGCCTCCACTTTGTCCTTCTCCCTCCATAAAATTTCCCAAATGCCGATTACCTGCTCATTTCAGATCCAGGACACCTTTTAATTTCCAAATTCAACATTTTCTTTAACCAATCACTCACCTGGTTCTAGCACTCTGTTCAAACAAACACCACTCCTGCACAGAAGCTTAGTCTGGTTGCCCCAACTTCAGAGCGGTCATTTTGCAATTACTGCCATCCCTGCCACCAGTCCAAAGAGTTGTCTCTGACCTACCCAGGAACTTGCCTGTTCCTCTTGGTCATCTGAGATACCTCTCCTTCTTTGCCATCCCTACAGAACGGTTCTGGTTCGAAGACATCCCCTCCCCAACAGTGGTTTGTTGAGCTGAACTTTCAGAGTTCATAGGAACCCACTATTTTTCCAGCTGGACTTGCAGCAACACTTCCAGTCTGTCCCCTCTAATGAGTATATCCTTGATTTCACTTCAACAATTACTGAAGGTAAGAGAAATGGCCTATCAACTTTTATGTCAGGGAATAAAGAATGGAAATGATAAGACAGAGTTCCTGGCTTGCTTTCTTAGATCAATAATTCCTAGTGTTTAATAGGATAAAACACTCACTTGGGTCATTTCTCTCATATTCTTGCTGCTCAAGTAGGATAGGATAACCTATTTGGTGATGTCATCACCAAATGTTCCTAACTTGAGTGAAATCTAAAAATTGGCAAGTTGGCAAGTAAAAATGTTGCCTGCAAAAACACATTAATCTATAATTCTTCACTATAATGATATATAATAACTTTGATTTAGCTATTGCTTAGTTTATCCACAACAAAATATTTCAGCAGTAAAATGCTGAAGGGTCAGGTTCAGTTCTTAGTATCTCAAGACATGATTAAAAAAAACTCTGGCCTTCCATTCAGGAAAGTACTGCCAAGCAGTATTGATAATAATTAACACTAATCATTATGCTATAATCAGTTACACTAATTTATAGGATCCAATCTCACTCAGTAACTGGGACCAGAAGTTTAGTCTTCCAAACTTTTGGACTCATGCTGGAGTCCATCCTCAGGGAACCTCTCTCTACTGGAATGTATGTTTTGGGTTATTCTATATGTTGTATTTATATGGTGCCTAGCTGGGTGTGGTTTCTTATTGGTTGATTGATGGCCAGCTATGAAGTCATTGGCTGTTGTTTCCTTGTGCTGCCAAGACCTCAGCTCCTAAGTACCTGATCAGCTCATGGTAAATCTGCACTCATATTCTCTGACAAGGGGCTTCAATCATTTCCCTCGCTATCTTTGTACCTGCTCAGCCAACAATCTTAGGTAGTTGTGAAACTGAATATATGTTCTTGTTCATTGCAAGGCTACCAATGAGTTTGGGTCTCTTCTTTTGACTGTCCGCTTGTGTTCTTGCAATCTGGTGGTTAGCTTCCTTTCCATCTGTCCTACATATGCAGGACAATCCATGCATGGAATCTGGTAGATTACATTAGAAATATCTCCCATCTCCAGAAGATCTTTGCAATGCATGATTTGTCCTTATATGGTAGCCTCTGAGGGGTGGTCGATGCTCACTTGCAGATCCTGGAAGCTGCATTCTACTTACTACTACTACTGAATGTTTTTATATATGGCAGATGTATCTACATTCTGGTAGAGTGAAGTTCCCTGAGGATGGACTTCAGTATGAGTCTGAATCTTGGAAGAATAAACCACTAGTGCCAGTGACCAACCCAGATTGGATCCTGCAATTATGGTATCCAGAGACATGTGTATTTGCCTTTATTCATATACTAATTTAGTGTACAATTGCTTTCTATATGCTATGTAAGTAACATTGTATAATGGAATGTACCTTTTGTGGCAAGATATGAGTTTTATAGAAGAGTTTTATTTGTTGTAGTATTTCAAATGCCATGAACTACTTCAGTTAAAAATGGTATGAAAATAGGATTGTAGCCAATTATCTTAAATAAAATAAAGATGTATTGCTATGCCTCAGCAGGTGGCAGCACCTAGCTGACCCTTGACTAATCTCAAAAGTTAAGCAGAGTTGGCACATGTTAGTGTATTTGAGGATTGCCTACAAATCCAAGGGCAGTAACTTAGACAGGAACGGTCTGAGAAAACATCACTGAGAAAGTAACACTATTCCATTAACATTGCTAGAAAATTGTATGGATGCAAAAACTAGACACAAGTTTGACTTGATGCTGTTTTTTTTTTTAAAAAATGTGGTACCACACTACCATAACAAAGGAAAATATAGATTTTAGAAAAGTTTTCTGAGTTTGCACTTTTAAAAATGTATTATACCGCAAATCATGTGAAGTGCCTAAGCTCTAGGAATCTCTGCATTAGAAATGTATACCAGAAGAAACTATAACTGATGGAAGAGTCAAATATTAAATCTTCATCCCATTATTATCCAGCATATTAGCTATGTAAGAAGCTTAACAATTATAACTGTGATTGACTAGGTGGGCTCTAAAATCCTAAATATCAACTGCCAGAAGGGATAATTATAACACATTAGCACCTGCATCCTTAGACAAGATTGACAACTCCCATCTAACATCTGCTTAATATCACTTTCCTACTTTTTCTTTCTTTTGAAACAAATAACAAAGATGTTCTCGAAAGATAACAATAAGTCAGCATTTGTGTTATACATGTAGTTGATTACAGTTACAAGTTATATTTGGCAGTGTTCCACTGCTGAAATTAAATAAGTATTAAACTGGGATTTTTAAAGGAGCTACAGTTATAGATGCATTTTTAAATCTTCCACTTGGATCCTCTGAAAATGAAAACATCACATAAGTGTACTTGATTGAATAATTCAGTGAATAGAACTGCAAAGCAATTACTTCTTTATATTTTATTCATTCATTCATTTATTTATTTTCTTATTTATTAAATGTATGTACTGCCTGACTCACTCTCTTTATCAAAACAGGAAAAAAGTATAACTGGAGATGAACAAAGTTTAGGAACTGTTGTACTTAAGTAGAATGAGAAAAATCTATGCATACTTATCAAAGAAAAATATCCACACAGATATACTTGCAGACCCAAAGCTGAAGAAGCTGTGACAGAGAAGTTCTGTTTTCATTCCACTCTAGCCTTTAAGGTCAAGTGTAATGTACCTGGAAAGAAAATGCTTATGTAATACCCTGAATTACCAAACTCAGTGTATTTGGAACTACAGCGATTTGTATGTTATGATTCTATAACTACCTTCAAAATAATACATCTGTTGACTGAATTACAATGTTGATTCCACTTCCATATGAAAGCAGATCTCTAGCATAACATCCGCTGCATTGCTGTGTGATTTGGAAAGGGATTGACCAGTGCTTTGTTTATCTGAAGGTCTGGGTCCAAAGGTCAATTCACACACCCCAGTGCATATTATGGTGCTTTCATACACATTATGTTATGTACCATTCAAAACATGATCCAAGTAGTTGCTATTTAATCTGGTCATTGTTGTGGGAACTGGAAGAAAAATTGTTCTGACATTCATTGAAAAAGTGCACCTTACATCAAATGTTTTCTAATATATTTCTCTCTCCAAGCCAACCATGGGCCTCTAGAATCCAGGAGCTCTTTGGGGAAAATGTGAGGTAAACTTTGTCACAAATAGGTAAAGTAAACTCAACTGGTAAATGTGAAAATAAAATTGCATGCCAACATTCCATGTAATCATTTAAGAAGGGGAAATATTTCCAGTGAAAATATTGGCGTTAAGAGATTTTTATATTGAAGGGCAAAATGTGATCCACTACAAGTGCTGGGAACACTTGAAAGCACTATGGCTTTCCTTGAGATCACACCATTGCTCTCTGAAACTGCTACATGTATACCTATATGCACTCTGAATCACCTTTGCTTTCAAGTCCAGATTTTTGCACAACCCTACAGAATGTTATCAAGTAATGTGACTGTAGTGACTAGTTAAGAATACAGGAGGAACCATATTAAAAAAGAAGGCAATTGGAGAGATACAACTGGATTTTAAACAAACTAGCAAACCACATCACTAGTTTAGATGCTATTATTTATACTATTTTCTGAAATAAATGCCTCAGTTTGAGCCAGAGCTCTTATGCAATTTTATCCCTTGTTCCTCTTTTTTGCTGTGCCTGTAAGTGTTAGTGAATATAAAACTAGCAGAATGCTGGCAGCAATTTAAAGGTATGGACACAGTGGTAGAAAAAAATGCTCTAGTAACCAGCTGCATCTTCCAAGATACACTTATATTAGGTTCTTCTCTACCAGCCTTATCCAGTTTGAGTGCCTTCAAATGTGGACTTCCATTTCTAGAATCCCCAGCCAGTATGGAAACAGTTCAGAATTCTGAGAGTTGAAGTCCATGCATGTGGAAGGTACCCACATTAAACAAACTGTGACTTCATATTACTCTATATTCATAAATAATTCTTAGTTCCTGTAAGTGTACCTCTGTCCGTAACTACATAGTCTAGGTATCAAAGTAGTCATTCAATGGTTACATGAATCATACTGGTCTGACAATTCTAGGTATGCATTTCCATTAGGAATAATAAAATAGCTGCATTAATGAAAATTTTAACAAAATCAGAAATGAGGTGGTGATAAGTCGCCTGGGTAAGCAAATGGAAACCATTAAAGCCATTAAAAAGTGGAATTTAGAATATTTTGGACATGTGATGAGACACCCAGAAAAATACGGCATCCTTCACTTAATCCTCCAGGGAAAGATTGAAGGCAAATAAGGTCCAGGCAGAAGACGACCATCATGGCTTCAAAACCTAACAGACTGGTGTAGACAAAACTCAGTAGCACTTTTTCATGTGGCTGTTGACAAAAATTGGATTGCCAACATGATCACCAATGTCCAATGACAGATAGATTAATGAAAATGCAGAGTGCTGCTTATTTTGTTAGGCTATAATATACTGTATGCTTGATTATAGCTGGAAAGAATATGAAAGGGAGAATTGCAGAGAAGTGCTCTAGACTTTCATGCGTCTTCTATAAAGCTTCTATAAAGCTAGCCTGGTGCATAGTTATCATTCCATCTCATTCTGTTAAAAAGAATTTAACATTTAAACCTCAATAATTTTGCATCGTTAAAAGAAACTGATTTAGAAAGGCATTTTTAAATATGTGGTAATTTTGGGATAAGAGATCTAAGCAGTCATATGCTGTTTAAATGAATTAATGAACTAGAATGACATAGTCCTACATAATACCATTGAAGATAACTGCAGATTTATTACTTGTGACAATAATATTGAAATCACTGGAGATTTCACACTTGGAATGTTGAAACATTTTAAGACCATGTCACCAAGTGATAATTTCAATAAATTAATAAGCCTTCATGTATCAGAGTACTTAAAGAGACAGAATGTTAATATTATTACTTTCTTGGCTGAAAACTATCATGGATATTTATTCACATGTTACAGTGCTTCAGATTGCAAGGGGAAAGATATGTCAAATTGTACAGCACACTTATGTGAACAACTCCTTGAAACAGCTGCATATTTTCCTGGGATCATGGTACAGCTCTTCTTAATTGCAATATCACCTATTTTGTGATATTTAGTGAAGAGCCAGCTTGGTCTAGTGGTTAATGTATCCAGTTAGAAAGCAAGAGCCTGCAAGTTCAAGTCCCACTTTAGCCATGGAAGGCAACTGGGTGATCATGGCCCAGTCACTCTTCATCAGCCCAAGTCACCTCAAAGGATAGTTGTTGTTGGGAAAATAGGAGAAGATGCAGTGTATTGCATATATTTGCCATTTTGAGTTATTTGTTAAAATAATAAAGGTGGGAAATGATAGACAGACAGATGGGATAATACATATTTGGGGTAGACCTGGCAACCAATGCTGCATACATACTCCAAATAATTAGAAGGACATTTTCTTTTAGATCTGAACTACTGAACAGTCTTAAAAATAAAAATAAATCAAGTAATATATGAGGATGAGTAATTACTCCAAATTCTGCATATAAATTTTTGGATTTGTTCTTAAATTTATGTGAAACATTTTTTTACATAAAACTAGCTACATTTTCTTTCTTTGATCACAGAATAGCCCTGAAGAAACCCTAATTTGTTAATAAAACTTTTGAAAAAAATAGTGCCGAGTTTCAGAATAAGATGAAATACGAAAAGCAAAAAAGGGGGTATGAAAATAAAAAAGTTTAAAAAAAGACTAAAACAGGAGTGCAAGAAGAAAGGAAAAGAAAAAGGGGAAAAGAGTAACTTCCAACTTTCTTAGAACTCATGTAAAATATATTGAACTCATACTGTAAAAGTAATAATACACTATTTCTGTAATCCTAAACCATTCTAATAGTCAAATCCAAAATTAAATGTTAATTTCTTTCAGTTTATAGCAAGAAATCCAACATGTGGTTTCTGAGTAGAAACAAAGTTAGACAAAGGCTTTTCTTTAATCAGAGTAGTCAGTTTTACAATTTTAGCCAATTCACCATTGTTCCACTGTTGAAATTTGTAAGCTTTCCATCTCTCTATGAACAAAACTCTTCTTGTTTTTGTCAAGTAGAGAAAGTCACATGTTTTCCTTCAATCTATTTGTTCAAACCTAAAACAGAAACCTTTGGTTTCAATTGAATTATTAAGAATTTTCTGGATTAAAATACATACCTGATCCCAATATTTCCTAGCTTTCTTACATGTGAAGCAAGATGATAAAAGTACCTTTGTTGTTGTTAATTGTGAAGTCTGTCCGACCTGTCGCGACCCCATGGATAACGTTCCTCCAGGCCTTCCTGTCCTCCACCATCATCTGGAGTCCACCCAAACTCATGCCCACTGCTTCAGTGGCTCCATCCAGCCACCTCTTTCTCTGTCATCCCCTTCTTCTCTGGCCCTCAATCTTCCCCAGCATTACATTCTTCTCCAGTGAGTCCATCCTTCTCATTAGGTGGCCAAAGTATTTGAGTTTCATCTTCAGGATTTCCCTATGTAAAATACAAATAAATAATATATCACAATGGGACCTCAAGTTATGCAGAACACTGGGACCAGCGTGATTAACTGCTACTGACCACCAAGGACATATTGCTGCAGTGCTAAAGGCCCTTGGCAGCTCTCAAGTTTGTTTAAAGACTCAATTTAAGATAGTTGACTTTGCTTTTAAAGCCATATGCAGCCTGGGGGTGATATATTTAAAAGCCTTTTCTCCATGTGAACCTGTGTGCCAATTATGATAATCTTCAGAATCCCTTCTCCAAGAACTTCTGCTTTCTGGGGTCAGGCAGGTTACCTGACAGAGGTCACTTTCTGATGTGTTTCCAGCCTGAGGTGCTCTTTTTCTAGATACTTACACCTGGCAATACCTGTTGTATCTTATGTAGAAGGCATTGAAGGGCAGACAGCAGACTGGTGCTAAGAAAATATTGAGAAGAGAAATATGAAAATTATACAGCTGATGTGGATTAGGCAGGTATAGTCGGACTAGTTAGATGGCAACCAAGGAAGGACAGATTCATGTGGTGTAAGCAGAATGATCCAGTTCTTTATCTACCTCCAGTCTATTTACCAGCATGTGGATTTGCGATAAATGATGGAATGGAAAAATGAGTCAGGGTTGCAGCTGAACCGTGATTAGGACTGACATCATTTGAAGGGTATTAGATACATGAAATATGTATTTCTGTGACAGGAAATCTATTGATTCAGTTTACCTGAGAATACAGTAATAGAGCCAGGTGATCTTCCCCCTCCCAATTTTCCTTTGAGGGCTGTTTCCATAAATCATCTTATTTCAGATAAATATGAGTTCTAGTCCCGTTTGGGCATGAAAAACCAGCTGGGTGACATTGAGCCAGTCATTGCCTCCCAGTCCAGCCTGCATCACAGGGTTGTTTTTGTGAGGTAAATAGGAGGAAGAAGGAATGTTTGTATGTTCAC
>JANHFP010003177.1:0-11083 GCA_032468135.1 Calamaria suluensis | reverse complement strand
AAGAAAGAAAACCCCCAACTCCATGTTTGTAGAGAAAGGTACTTTTACTGAGCATGAACTGAATGCAATGAAAGGAAAGGAAAGCCTGAGGCAATAGGCATGAAAATTACATATTGAAAGGATCCCCAAGTGCCTCCCCCAAAGGACTCAGGTTGAATTCCAATCTTCAGATTGTCCCATCTATCTGGTATGCTGGAACAGTTGACTCTGATTGCTATCAGCACGTCTTGGCAGCTGCTACAAAGACAGTGAGACTTTTCCTCCCTTCCACAAAACCTCTCCACCAGCTCACTTGCCCCCTCCCAAATACCTACAATTACTATGGCAGCCGCAAGCAAGCAAGCATAGCAGAGGCTGACACTTTGCTTATAGATCTTGTCACAGAACCTGAGAATTGAGTGCAACATGTTGAGTGCTAAGACTCAACATGTTGAGTGCTAAGTCCTGTGCAGTACTTGTATAAGGTGGGATAATTAGTGGCTAAAGAAACATGTTATGTACAAATCTACAACTTATCACTTTATTGCTGGGATGGATGGTGTTTTTATTTGTGTAAGCATTTATGTTATGATAAACTTTTGCATCTATGCCAAAGCTACCTTTCCCTATAAATCATGTGGGCATCTTATGAGAAATCCAGATGTCCTGTATATAAATATAAATGGACACTTGCTTGTGATTTTGGATGACAAAATAATGGAAACTAGACAATCCTGTGACCTGTGGAGGAAAAGGTAATACAATCTGATGCGGTTTGGGCATCTTCGGGTTTTTTCCCATGTAAAGGTTTGCATATTACTGCAATGTTTCGATAGAATCACATCTACCATTGTCAGGCTAGGCCTTTAAGTCAGACCTTTCTGAGAGCAAAAACTTTTATGTTTAACTGTCAGTGTTTTTGAAATGTTGGCTCTGTGGCTGTAATCTAATTGGTTGGCTGGTGTGGCACCTGATAGGTTGGTAGTTTAGAGTGTTGACTTTGTAACTGCAAGATGGTTGGATGGCTGTATTGTATCAACTGATTGGCTGATGGATTTCTTGTCAGATTTACTGTGGGGAAGTAGATATGGAATGGAGTGTGTGGGGGTAATTGAAACACATTGGTTTTTTATTTAAGGGTACTTTCCAAATGTTTGGAAGGGAGAAGCATCATCTCTTTTGATCATATTTAGGGTTTGTTTTCTATTTCAATAGCTTCCATGGTTATTTGTTTGCTATAGTTTTCGATTTTGGAAATTAATTTAGTTTTTTCAAAGTCAATTTCATGTCCTGTAGTTTTGAAGTGTTGATAAAGGGAAGAAGTTTTTTCTTTCTTTCAGATTGCATTCTTATGTTCTGCAATATGTGCACTTAATCTTCTATTTGTTTGTCCAATGTAAGTAGAAGGGCAGACTTTGCAGGGTATTTGATAGACTCCTTGGTTTTCTAATTTGATTTTGTCTTTGGGGTTTCTTATGATGTTCATTATTTTTTGGATGCTGTTGAAAGCTGTTTTGATGTTGTGTTTATAGAGGATTCTGCTAATTTTTTGTGGCCACACGAAAAAGAAAAACTGAATAACTTCCTCACACACCTCAACAGCCTTCACCCCAAAATACAATTCGCCATGGAAATAGAAAATAACAACCAACTTCCCTTTTTGAACATCCTAATCTATAAAAAATGTAATGGCTCCCTAGGACACACCATCTACAGGAAAAAAAAAACACACTAACTGATACCTAAATGCATGGTCCCATCACCATCCAACACAAATCATTTCCGTAGCCAAAACTCTCATCTCCAGAACCAAACTTCTAGCTGACAAGGACCATCTGAAACCTGAATTACATGCTCTCACAAATGTATTAATTGCCAATGGATTAAAAAAAACTACTATTACCAACCTAATCCAAAAACAGTCATCCCAAAAAAACAAAGACATAGAACATGATAACGGCATCACCCTCCTCCCTTACATCAAAGGCACCACAGATAAAATTAGTATATATATTTGTTGATGTTTGAACTCATCCATCCTCATATTCTAGATCAAAATCTAGATATCAAAATGATGCTACAGAGAACATGTGATATATGGTTTTCTTTTTTCTTCTGAACACTTTGCTCAGTTTTATAAATAATGATTTGTATGCCATTATTTTTCTTCCACAAGTAACACATACTGGTTGAATAAGAGAACCATATCTATTTTATAACCATCTGTGCAAGCAAACTCCTATCATTTTATACAATCAGTTAATAAGAAAAATAATGTGCAGAACCTACAGGGATAGCACTTAAAATATAACCTTATGCAATAATATTTTTGCTGTTTTTTATGAAATGGTATAGTATTCCTTTCATGTGGTGATGCAATGTGAGGAGGTTGGAACCATATGTATTTCTGGGGGAGAGAACTACATAGGAGACCTGTAAAAACTCTCTTCTTGTAACTTCATCTTGACATTTTCAAGAAGGGACAACTCTAAATAGACTCTCTTTAGAGATCTGCACTAAACTGATCTGGAAATTCACTGTCTGATATATCCTGGTTCTCATGTCTGTAGGGCTTCAAAGCTAATGACCAGCTCTTGGAACTGGGCCTGGAAAGCTTCTGGTAACCAGCACATACAGTAGATTTTAAGTTATGTTGTTATTGTTTCCTGACAGATTGTCCTACATCACTGAGTGTGACTGCAGCTTCTGAATCATTACCAAAGACAAATTCACACCGATCACTTTGCAGTAGTCTAAGTGAGTGATGGTCAGAGTATGAGTTATTAATGCAAGGTCCAGATGGAATCATAATTCATAAGCCATCCAGTACTCAGCTAAATAATTGGGAGCAGAAGTCACAAAATGGGCTGTTTCTGGCCTCTGGAGGGCCTCCTGGGGGGTGGGGAAGCCCATTTATGCCCCCCAACACTGCTAGAAAGGCTCTGGAGCCTGCAGAGAGTGAAAAACGGGCCTTTCCCACCCCCTGGAGGCCTCTGGAAGCCAGAAACAGCATGTTTCCTGACATCCAGTGGGTCCAGAAGCTGTATTCATGTGTCTGCCAATATGGCTCCACATGCCACCTGTAGCATCATGGCCTGATACCATTTCAGAGAGGCGGCTGTCCAGTCTTCTCTTATAAACCTCCAATGATGAAGCACCTACAACTTCTGAATGCAAGAACTTACACTGGTTAACTGTCCTCACTCTTAAGAAGCTTCTCCTTAATTCCAGGTTGCTTCTCTCCTTGATTCGTTTCCATCCATTGTTTTTTGTCTTGAACTTCTGGTTCTTTGGAAAATAAGTTGATTTTTGTGGTAGTCCCCAAATACTGGAATACTGCTATCATCACCCCTAATCCTTATTTTCTCTAGACTAGCCATACCCAATTCCTGGGTTCTTCATATGTTTTTGTCTCCAGACCTCTTCTTTGTACTTTTTCCAAAGTCTCAACATCGTTTTATAATATAGTGATCAAAACCAGATGCAGTACTCCAGGTGTGGTCTTACTAAGGATTTATAAAGCAGTACTAATACTTCATGTGATTTTGATTTTGTGCCTCTGTTTATGCAGCCAAGGATTGTATTAGCTTTTTTTGGCTGTTGCCACATACTACTGGCTCATAATTTATAGCAGTGTTTAAGCATCAGAACATCAGTTGACTGTATATATCACCTTTGAATTTCTGAAGCAATTCAAAAAGTAACTGGATCAATTTGATGCCTTGAATCAATCTGAAGATTCAATACAAAGATTTGATTCAAAGGGATGAGTCAATCTAATGTCCTTTGAATTGAATCTCTCATTCAAAGCTTTACCCAGACCTACTATTAAACGCAATACACTTCAGGACTAATATAGATTTTCTGACAGTACTCTTCCATGATTTCAGGCAGAAGTTTTTCCAGCCCCATCTTGGGTGTTGAAATCTGGGCTCTTCTGAATTCTATTACTGAGCAACAACCCCTTTCCTACATTTCTGCTTTGCATCTCATAATGCTATAATAAAAGAAATATATGAGCAAATTATACATATGTACTATACCTCTCTTCCAAAAACATTTTCCTCCATGCCCAGTGAGTTTAAATCAGCAATATAATTATACTAATAAGAGCAATATTTAATAACAACTCTTCAGGTGTTTGACTGACATAATTGTGCAAGGTCATATAATGCCATGAGTTCATTCAAATATTTTTATTACAAGCTTCAGTAGTGCATTTCATAAATGGAAATAAAAATTACAATACAAATTAAAATGCTGCTCCAGCAGTTACTCTACTTTTACTGAAAACATTCTTTGTTTAGCTAAGGACCTGTCATGGTAATGTTTTTGCTACGTCTCTAATTTGCTCGTGGTGAAGTTTATTGCATGGAATAAACTATAAACAAATACACGTAAGATAAGAGAAGGCAGTGTTCCATAGCATGGAATGTGAGAGCTTCCTGAAGGGCATGAAATCTATTTTTAGCTGTGAAGAGTTGAAGTATCTGGTGAGCCTGTGTTTCCTAACTGTTCTGGATATGGTTGAATACATTCTGAGACAGCATCCCTGAAATAAATAGATTAATCTTTTAGGAGGGGGAAAAACAGTGTTTTGCATTGAGTTAATAACTATATTCTGCACCTCCAGTGGTCTGGGCTTTACACAACTGAAGCTCTCTCTCTTTTTTTTTAATAGAGCAGTTTATTTCACAGAGAGAACGCAAGATATTAATGCTGCATAAATGAGCTTCTAATTTCAATATGTAGAAATAACTGAATAAAAAAAACACACCATTGCTTGATTGAAATTTTGCATCTGAAGCATAAAGCCCTGTCCCTCTTCTGATTTAAACCAGACGACATGTCTGTGTCTATTAAAGCCTATTAAATCTGTAGCTACACTTAGATCTGGGTTTTAATAGAAAATCTGAATTATTGTTTTAATTGTTTGTCTTAATTTTAGTTGTGGGTTTTTTGTTTTTTTTGGTGATTTACCGAATGTTAGTCTTGAGCGATGTCCCGCCCCAATTCAGATTAATTGTGTTTTCACAATAGTCTCTGAAGTCCTTTTCAGTCTGAGAAAAAAGAAACAGGCAAATGAGAAACACGTGATAAATACTTTGAGAAGACCCTGATTGCTTTTTCAAGTTGGTGAAAAGTTGAGACATAGCTTGAACACTTGGTAACATGCCAGCTGCTGTGGAAAATAGACATATCTCTGTCATGCCACATGGTATAGTGCAAACTACTAGAATTAGGATGGTCATGCTGCCGAACTTGGACAAGCAAGAATAGGAAGTCAGTGCCCGATCATGAAATGTTTTATGTACATCTTTGTTGCCAGGGTGTCAAATGCCTTGTTATATTATTCATCATTTAGCCCCCCCCTCATCCAGGTTCTTTAAAAAGAAAACTCATTGTCCACTATTTTATTAGTCCTACTGAAATGCTTGTCACTATAATAGGCAGGAAAAATAGAGGATTGGCATATTGTATGAAGTTCTGAAACGATATATTCACCTTAAAGACATAGTGTGCAAGATCAGTGCCAATGGGGGATCATCAGTGTCTGAAAAGGAAGGTAGATTAGCTTCCATCAATTTTTTTTGTCCATCAGATGCATTTCTTTATATGGAAGAGGAAGGAAGATAGTATTAATTTTAAAAACCCTGCCTGGAAAATTCTTGAAAGAGCATCTCAAGATTTGGAACACTTGCAACTCCACCAACTTGTGTTTTGCCTTGGGGGTCACTAATATGACAACTGCAATGCAGAATGCTCCCCCCTTTATTCCCATGTCCCCATAGACACAAAGATAGAGATAAGCAGCAGCTGGACAGCAAACAGTCATGCTGAAAGAATGAGTATTTAAATATTCAGCTCCCATTTTTGAAAATTGCATTGCAATTTTGAAAGCACATTTTCACTTAGGGAAATTAGGCCTTAGAGTCCTGCTGCAGATGACTGACAGAGCCAGCTCCCTGTCAATCTCCTATGGCTCTGAATGCTGATTAATTCCCCATTTAAACGGCATGACTACATTTTGTATTGTATGCTCGCATCATGAGGAACAGTAATGTCTCTGCTGGATTTACCGAGAAGCTAAAAGAACAAGGAAGGGAAAAAAATATCCCAGCAAAATCTTTTGCTGCCATACCTTCTAAGACACAGAAGGATTTGGCTCAGTATCAGATACCAGTGAGTGAAGGAAGGAGTGGCATCTAAACCTCAGAATTCCTAGTCATGTCATTAAGAATTTCATGCACATTTCTCTGATGCAAAGTTCTATGAAATTGCATGTGAATGGGAAAAAAATTAGAAAAACCAACTTTGTTCACTTTGTTCCTCTCTATGATAGTCACCATAGAAATTATTGCTGCTCTTCAATACCAAAGGTGCTCTCCTGGCATCTATTACCATGCTTCATATGATTTCACACTGCTCTGGTGGCTTCTATTCAGTCTGCCTACATTTTTGCACTATGAAGAGATTTATAGTAACTAAACATTTGATAAAATATCTTTCATAAATACAAGAAAAACAGTCAGAGAGAGAAAGAGTAAAGAGAAAGAGTTCCGTTATCTTTTAAATCAGAGGTTCAAGTCCACTTATCAGAAGCAACTGAATTTGGGGGCAACAAAAAAGGAACATTTGGTCAGTATAATAATTGTATTCCATAAACTTCCTAGTAATGTTTGTTAATCTCATTAATTTTATAGCTTTAAAAGCATTTGTCATTTGAATAATGCTCATAGGAATGAATTACTTCCTTTGATGGATCAATGTCTTATTAACTTTTCAATTGAGTTGTGTTGTGCAATTTAGTTTTGAATTCATACAAAAGCAGACTGTTCTGAAAATCTCTTCCTGCTCTCCCACATTACCATGATTTGCTGAAACTTAAAATTACTTCCATACGGGTAAATTTTCTCTTAATAAAAATGTTGCACATGAACTTTTATTTGTCCTGAATATTACAAAAATATATTACAAATATATTACAAAATTTTACAAAATATCTTACAAAAGATATTTTACAATATTTCTCATGATAAAAAAAGTAGCCCATTCATTTTTCTTTCACAAACATTAAAGAGTTCTCCATATTTTTAGCATCTGGTCAGAAGTTCAGTTGACGGCTGGGCAATCACATTCATTTAGTTGTAGCATTAAGTATCATTTGAACAGCTTGGGAGATTTGAGTTAAGAGAAAGCTAAGGTGTTTTGTGCTTCCTAGGAGTGAATGAGCAAGCAGTCCTTGGTGACATGCAAAATGAAAGCAAATATAAAGATCAGAGCCCCTTTCTAAAAGGTGTACAAGAGTCTTGCTCTTGTCTTCTAGTGAATTGCTGTACAAATATCAATGCAAAATCTATGTACTCTTGGTTTTCCCCATCTGTTCTACCCTTTCTATTGTGATGCTTTTTTTCTGTCTAAGTGAAAAGGAGAAGAGAGTGAATGGAGTGGGCCTATCCAGCGCAAAATAAGAACACAGTGCATTAGGAAAATAATGGCAAACACATTTTTGTTTAAATCCTTTCATCTCCTCCTTCATTTCCTTTTTGTTTCAACTGCTGTGAACACTTCCTATAAAGCCAATGTTATATTGAAAAGATCTTCCTTTTAAAAAGTTATCTATCTATCTATCTATCTATCTATCTATCTATCTATCTATCTATCTATCTATCTATTTATTTGTATTTCTCTCATTTTTATTTGAAACATGACATTCAAATTGGAAGTAGGAGCAGAGATCAGCAAACCCTGTCAGCTCTTGTCAACCCAGGTGTAACAGTGTGATCTTCTTAAATTGCTGCTAATCTGCCAAAAATCTCTTTTATCTACTGTCTCCATCATGCTGTTTGCTCACATTTGGTTAACACTTTAAATTTCCCTTTTGGAGGTGTCACTGTTTGCCATTTAGTAACTAAGATGAACTGTGAGAGCAGCTTAAAGCACATGGATTTGGGAAGCTCAAAAAGCTGATTAGCTATTCAGGGAGAATAATCTTATTGAAAGTAGTAAGAGCGGTATAAAGAATGCTTTCCCCTTTCCCCATAACAATCTTCTAATTATGTTGTCAAGCTTGCTGTCGTGTTCTCTCCCTGTGCCATTAAGGAAACCATTTTCTATGTTAAAAAAGAGATTTCCAGATCGTGATGATGTTTGCTGATTTTTTTTATTGTTTAAAGAATCTGTGTGTATTAAACCAAACATTAAAAAATGATTCATGTGCAGCATAATTATTTGAGATGAAGAATTCAAGGCAAGGGTGTAGGGAGAGAGGCGGGATGCGTGCGGTCTGTACACACACACACACGCACACACACACACACACACACACTGACATGCATGGCGGGGGGAGTAGTAAAAAGAGAGATTTGTGGGATTAATATTCCACATAACTGCATGAGGCTTTTACCTCTGTGCCTGGATTCTGAATCTGGCTCGGGATCTTTGTGATTGAAACACAATTCATAAATCAATAGCAGAAGCAAGGGTCATAAGCAAGGCCAGCAGATGTCTACAGGAGTAGATTTCAGAGGAATATGGAACAGGACCTGGCCAATTGTTAGCTAACAAGTTCAATGGTGCACAAACCTGCTTGGGTTCCTGGACCTGGTGAAGTTGGATGAATGATGGTGGGGGTGGGGGAATTGAATATATCGACAGACAATAAAGCTTGGCTGTGGTCATTCACAAATCCCAACTGAAATGAAATAGAATTGATTGAATAATCTATTTCTATGAAAGCCAGTTTCCAAACTTTTGCAGATTTGTGTTTTGATCATCAAAAGCTAACATGGCTACACATTCTAGAAGATGCACCCAAAATGCATCTAAAGACTGGCAGACTAGGCAAGATCACATAGCTTTTTATTATTTTACTATCTACTTTGAAATAAACGCAAAACTGCAGATGAAACATTATTAAGCAGGTCTAAACATCATCCTGGCATTGGGGCCATTGAAAGATGTGCCTATTTCTTCAATATAAATTGTATCTACATTTGGCTTACTTACAGACTGAGCTAAATTTATGAATGTACTTATTCATATATTTATTTGATTTATAGCCATTCTTATTTTGTCCAGTTCAAGCTAGTGTACATAATTGTTCCCCCTTTTATTTCCCTACAATGACCCTGTAAAATAAATTAGGCTACAAGTTGTGAATGTGTTCTGGTTTTTTTGGGGTGGGGGTGGGGGAAAGCTTTCACTTGTTCTGAAAATGAAAACAGAACAAAGTGAAAAATGCTAAATTGTAACATTATACTAAACGTTGTGCGTCATCTTGATGAGCACTTAAAATGTAAAAAGAAAGGAAATGCAGTTGAACTTTAGACCGTTTACCTATTTTCTAGGTAGTTCTATAAGTTGTATTTCACAATCTTATTTGATAATTTGAATTAATGAAAATATATGACTGCTTGGTTTATCTCTATCAAATATCATATCATACATGCTGTGTGAAAAGGGCTGGTGGCCATTTGCCATTAAATAAGTTGGTTGTTGTATTCGATACTAAAATTATATAAATAGGCTATTAGCAGATATTAACATCATTACGAGCCTAGATTGTTTCTTAATAGAAACTATTTTTCATAAAGCATTAAACAGGATCTTTTCTAATAACCGGAAGTTGGAAAATGGGCTGTTTCCTACCTCTGGAGGGCCTCCAGGGGAGGTGAGGAGGGCCTCCAGGGGGTGGGAAGGGACATTTTCACCCTCCCCAAGCTCCTAGAAAGTCTCTTGAGCCTGGGAAGACATAAAAACAGCCCCCCCCCCCACCCCCAAGGCCCTCCGGAGACAGGAAACAGCCTGTTTCCCTACTTCAGTTGGGCCCAGAAGGCCCAAAAATCAGCTGGCCCGTCCACACATGCGTGCCAGAGCTAAACTCGTGTGCCCACTAATATGGCCACATGTGCCACCTGTGCCACAGGTTTGCCATTACGGTTCTAGGACCTACCTCTTTTCAGGTAGATCATGGTCATCCAAAAATTATTCTTAAGTCATTCCTAGTAGCTCCCATTCATAACTGGGAAGTGTGTTTTCAGCAGAGGGGAAAAAATCCTACTGAGTCAGAAATTCTTCTATAACAGAGGTTCCCAAACTTGGCAGCTTTAAGACTTGTGGACTTCAACTCTCAGAATTCTGTTCTATAATATTCCACCAAATATCATTTTTTCATATAACAACAACAACGTTTATTGCTATTGTACATATATATAACAAAATTGATTTAGCCTCTACTGGTGCAATCCATAACAAAAATACAAGACAACAGGAATAATATAGAAAATGTAATTAATGAGGGAGAAACCAGTCATATGTTTCTATGTATGCATGGAGTGATTGTAGTTGTATTTAGGAGTCTGACAACCCATGGATAAAAGCTGTTTTTAAACCTGTTTGTCTTACTGGCTACATTTCTGTGACTTCTGCCTGATGATAAAAGTGAGAAAAGACACTGACCAGGATTTGAATAATCCCTAAGTATTTTCCTTACCCTGCGGAAACAATGAGAGTTGCTGATGTCATCCAATGGTGTTAGGGGGCAACCAATGGTTTCTTGTGCCGAATTAATCACTCTCTTCCTGTCTGCAGCTGTTGAAGCAGCATACCATACTGTTATACAGTATGTAAGGATGCTTTATATCATAGAAAGAGGTCATCAGCCATTATTCCACCTGATTTTTCCCCAGGACTCTAAGCAAATGAAGTCTCTATTGAGCCTTACTAACCACCAGGGTTGTGTTGTTTTTCCAGGTTAGATCTTGACTAATGAGTAGTCCCAAGAATTTTAAAAAGGAAACCATCTCCACACAGCCTCCCTTGATATACAGTGGGGCAGGTTCCTCTCTGTGCTTCTGGAAATCCAACACAATCTCCTTTGCCTTGCTAGTGTTTAAATATAGGTTGTTTTTTGAACACCATGTTCAAAAAACTATCCAGCTTCTGGACTTCTTCTCTGTATTATTTATTTTATTTATTTGATTCAATTTCTATACCGCCCCCTCTCTGCAAACTCGGGGTGGTGTACAACAAATAAAACCACAGTTTGTAACTTTCAAATTTAAAATTTAAAATCATTAAAATCAGCTAACCCTTTAGATTA